>JAODUP010000517.1:212500-500000 GCA_025642065.1 Paralvinella palmiformis | reverse complement strand
GCCACTTCCCCCTCACAACATAGCAATCTGTAGAATTGCTGCAAACATGAATCACAATATATGGTTTACATCTTGTTTTCATTTGAATCCCAGCTAACTGGATTTAAAGGTAATTGTTTTGTATTGCCATATGCCATTTATTATTTTTGTATAAGTCCTTTATTTGCATCCGTTATATATCTTCATTTAGTTCTCTAATCATTATCGTATAGCAACTTAACCATCATATTCATTTCATGCTTTTCATTATGTACCAATATTTAATCAATATGTTTTTCCAAAACTTCAAATATAGTTTCTCTCTTTTCCTCTGCCCTCTCCCATTCACTTCCTCCCTCCTTCTCTACCTCTCCCACTCTCTGTCTCACACATCCTTGCTCGTCTCTCTACCTCGGTCACATCATCTCTCTCTCTCTCTCTCTCTTCCCTCTCTCTTTTATATCATCACTCTCCTCCACCAATATAGAATATTCTTACATTCTAATATCATTATCGTTGGAACATTGTGCAACAAATCTACAGGCCATGCTCAAATTACACACCTGTATTAGTGGAATATCTCAGAAGTAAGTTGCCCTTCTGCCAAATGTCCCAGGTGTAAGGAGCACCAAGGTTAACCAAACCACTCGGTCAATCCAAAGCTAATCTTTTATAAACAGTCAGTCATTATCCTTTAGTCCACAAGGGAGAGCGTGATATATCAGTAGAATCCAAGCCAATCACATCACCACGAAGCTAGTAGATATTAAATGTTACTTATGTTATTATCGTTTAATGGCGATCACGTGAGATGATAGCATTTGTAGTGGAGATTGTCACCAAATTACAGTCTGTTAAGGATCAAGAGAAGCTTCTAATGACCACTTTGTCGTAAATATTTATAGCAACATGAAGTTGCTATGCAATGATTAGATGTGGCAGAGGTCATCACATTGTATATAGATTAGCCATCATTAATTGACATCAGTGTCAGAAGAACAGTTTCAGGTGTTGGAACATACTTGATGTTAATAAGACACTGTTGAGAGTATCTCACTAATAATAGACACTACTAATACTGCTTGTATTAATTATGATGATGATGGAGGTAATAATGATAATGATGATGATGATCATCATCATGGTGACAATGATGATAGTGAAGATGATGGTGGTAATAATAGTTATAGTGGCTCTGATGAAGACTGTGATTGTTGTCGTGTTGGTGATGATGATGATAATGGTATTAATCATGTTGATCAGTGTAATGATAACTGAATAAATAAAGTTATTGAAAGCAATAAGATAATAAATATTATATTTCAATTTATACTGTTTATTATCTAACTAAGTTAAAACAAACAATAGTTAGCTGTTGAAGATGAAAATATAACATATTATTTCATCAAACTATCCATAGTATCAGTAATGAGATTTAACTTTTACTGAAGTTTGAGTTTATTCAGCTCTTTCACAAATGTTGCTTACATTTCGTTTCATTTGCGTTATATATATAATTATAAATATAATATTGTATATAATAGAATTATATATTATTAATAAAAACCGAATTCCTTCCATCAACATTGGACACGTTTCAGAATAGCAGCAGATACGTATGACCACGAATTAAAATAGACATCTATAGAAACAAATTCAAATATTATATACAGATCAAGAATGTACAAACATCATAAACAACAGTTTATATATAATATAAATTGGTTTCATAATCAGTAGGTGAAGCCTTCATGCAAGGAAATTAACGAGCATTCTACCTTTCTTCCATTAAAAATAGCAACATGTTAACCAATTTGATCAAAGTGTGTGCCCTGATATAAACTATGTTCTTGCTTCATCAGAACCTACGAACCTACAAACTCAAATAATAGGAATATTAGGGTATATGGTGCTTAAAACTGACCATTGATGCATATTATGAATCATACTCAGAACAAAATCTATGCTTACGACATGATTACTATCACCAAAGTTATCTACAGAAACAAGCTATCGCATTTTGTTTCAGCAGAAACTTTAATAAATTATAATAGTGAATATGTAATACATTGCCATATGTGCGTTGCCAAAAGGAATGTTTATATAACAAACAAAACAAAATTAGTTACGATATTTCTCTGAGGGGTTCGACTAAGAAGCCAATTCAAATATCTATAAGTCATTATGTAAGTGTGTGCATTTTAGAGGTTTAATCCAACACTAAAAGTAGACAGGAATTTAAATTGTTTAGATATGCTTAAGCAGAGATAACCGAGATGCTAGGACTTCATTACATATATGGTACCAGATAATATGATATTCGTGATGTTCTGATTATGGTTCCAGGCCCAATAATAATAAAGTTAGTCCATTTCTTTTATTCTCGCATGAAAACGTCTACGTATATAACCTGTTCTCAAGTTGATATTATTCATAAAAAGACATTGTCTTTTACCAGATGAACTCAATAGATATGGTACAAATACCTCTAAATAACACAATCCCTCGACACTCCCCGTCATATCTACCTAGTATTTACAATTGTTATGTGTAGCGCCAACTTAAATATATTTCCATAGATTATCATATAAATATTGACTAACTGCAAGATCATATTATATGATGTCTCTCTGCGATGATTATTGTCAAATGTGAGATGTGGTCATGAACAAGGGATTGTCGTGAGATCTTAAGAACTACAACTTTGCTTCTTACGTTGATGAATAACGAACCATCTTTCGTATTCCGAGACTTCCGAGTCACCTTATGTAAACAATGAAGCTGTTGATGAATGCTTTGGCATGTACCTTATAGTATCAAAGGAATATTTAATATGCGATGGAATTTCATGAAGATCAGGACGACTCCATCTGTAACAGTCGCATGGGTAAAATTGAAACATAATATCAATTTTGTAGAAGTTCGTGACTTGCCTTAGATCATTATGTGACTTCATTGAGAGACTGACTGTTTCAAGTCATTCTGGTAACTCTCTTATATTATTACATTTACTTGTATTTCCAGTTAAAACCCTCTCAAGATATTCCGCCTGAAAGGACCAAGTCAAAGGTATTCAACATGCAAAACGGCAAACTTGATATAAACCAATTACAAAAGCAGCAGAATTAGCAACGGATCATCAATATTTTTAAAAGTTAATTGTTCTGTACATCTTTAGATTTTTGGGAGATGGTATTCGTACTCTTGGGTTGTCTCTACGTAAATCTACTGTGGTGGAAATGCATCAGTAAACTATCGATAAATGAGTGAGTGCGAGTGAGTGACTGAGTGATTGAGTGAGTGCGTGAGTGAGTGAAAATACACCTTGACCACTAAATGGGGTGCTACAGATTTTTTACTTATTATTCTTTTCTTTATCGATTATCGATTTATATTTATTATGATGACGAAAATGGTGATGATGATGATGATGATGATACTAATAATAATACTAATACAACAACTACTACTACTACTACTAATAATAATAATAATAACAACCCTTTCTTTACTTGTTCAGTACCTATTCTATTTACCTGATATCTTACCCCTCCAAAGCCTGTTCTCCTAGTTTATCTTTATTACTTTATCATTGTCTCTATATTTATCTATCTCTATCATTTCACTTAAGATAGCTAGTAACTCATCATGCTATAAACATGAAGCAGTTCCCTCTACACATGACATTCTAAGAATGTCTAAGGCTTTCTATCGTCAACTAATAATCAACATATTTTCTTAGTGTTGATACACAAGTCTCAAGAACATAATCTCCTATTGTTAATAGCTTATTAAATATTTTCTCTCATATTTAGGTTAATGCTTATTTAGGTCATACATTTATCACGTTAGAGTAATTTTAGCAGAGGGATGAAATTTAAGGTCTCCTCTGTATTCCATTATTTTATGGTGTTTTTAATAGGTACTAACATCAGCTAGATTGACAGTTTGCTTGAGAAGTTTATGAACTTTGAGATCTTCTAATAGATATGATATATGAAATAAAATACGCACATGTACCAACAGACGGCTACCTTCAATGGATACGATGACTTGCAATGGTCCTAAGAATTAATACTGTACTGGATAAATGTATATGGAACAATAGCTGGGTATTATGTTAATAACGGTTTAGGGTTTAATGTTATTATAAAAGTCATATATCCTCATTTCGAATAACTAATCCTCAATTACAAAATAATCGTCTACTGAATAAGTAGATTTCGTATCATAGATTTACATTGATACCTTGTCATGTTGTTACTATTCAGATATTTATTGTATTAGCATCAGTGATATATTGATATTCCAGAGATAAAATATCTCGAATTAATTAAATTTTTAAAGCATCAACGAAAGTGGCATACACAAACACACTCACATACACATACACACAGACAGCTAGACAGAAATATACACAAATACACACACACACACATACACACACATCTAGTAATTGACAAATAGAAGGAGAATTCTAACCATCAAAATCTATTATTCTACGTGTTTTTATCGTTATGACAATATTTGAAGATATCGGAACTAACAAATAATTGGGTATGATATCGATTAAAGCTTCACTAATATTTACAGATAACTGAAAGATACAGTTAAGAATTAATAAAATAATAAGATATTATGCTTGTGTTTAGATTACTAACATTAATCATAGAGTAATAACCCAAATAAATTAATTTAGAAAAACATAAATAGATTATTTGAAGAACCAACCTATTTATCCACAATTCACTGTATAATATAATTTAATAAAATGTTTTATTCGAATTATTGACAGATTATTTTCCAATCAAATTTTATTCTTGTTTGTATAAAGGTGTCCAGAATAATAACATCGGGTATTTAAGATGAATTAACGGACACTGTTTTTGGAGGTTTTGTGACCAAGTACTATTCTCACTATTCTCCCAGATATTATTAACATGTTCGGAAATATGATATTTTATATTAATGTTTTCTTGTCAGAAGATATAAACTATAAGTAACTCATCACATGATGTTTCGTTGGGAGATGAGTTGTGCATATCATGAGTTATACATTTGACTCAATTACAGCATGTCCACTCAAAAAGTATATCAACCCGGTCCTGAAATACTTTCTATCCCATTGGCCCGATCCACATGATCCGTGAAACATTTCCTTTAAAAATAAATTTTTCTGCTTATTGATCGTAACTCGTGTTTTACAGATAATCAGCTTGAATGGATTCCGATCTATCCAGTACAATACTAAAAGTAAAATGTAAATTCCTTTCTCGAATTAGTCCGCTAGAAATATCCTGATTATTTTCAATAGATATCCTAAAATGAATTATCATATTACATCAGTAAGGTGATCTTCGATGTATTTATTGCATATCTTGTCAACCGCAGTACCATATATGATATATCTGGTTATGACTCAAATATAATTAATTAATTTAGAGTTTTAAATCTGCCATACCGACAAACACTTGAAAATCTGATCACATCACCCAATTGTTTACAAGATAAGTTGGCTGCTGGTACGACATTTCAAGTGTCCATTAACAGATAGAGTATTACCTGTATACGTGTAGGTAAAACATCATTATGTTCCGCAAAAACACAAAATTAATTAACATTTTAATGATTGCTATCTGACATTTTCCATGCATGTAATTACATCATAACTAGATATCGGATCTATTAAACCATAAAACAGATTTGAATTTTTTGTCACGACTAATACCTGGGTAATGGGAGATGGTATTAATATTGTATTGATAGTCATATTGTATGGTATTAAGTTACTCATTGAATATAATATTATAATGTAGGGTGACACTTTACTAGGGACTTTTAACATATACTGACTTTCAGCGTAGAACGTGACAACATTAAAGTACAACTCCCTGCTCAGACCACACACATACACACACAACACACACACACACACACACAAACACACACACACAATCACACACACATATATATATATATATATATATATATATATATATATGCGTAAGCGCGCGCGCGTGTCTGTGTGTTTTAGCTGTGTATGACAAGGCATAGGCACAGAACATCTCGAACCGTGGATTCAAGCAATGGACGATTCTACAGTGACTGAATAATAATAAACCAGATGAACGGAACTATCTGGGTTTGTTGCTAAAGAAAGCATGGAAAATAGATATGAAGGTTCTCCAGAAGAAAAAGTTTGATAGGCAATAATGCAGAGTTTGAAAATGATTTGGGAAGATTTCAGAAGTGGGATAGAATCGGAAAACCGAGGATACCCTATGACAACCCTAGCTAAGCAGTTCTGAATACATTGAAGTTTTAGAATATTCTTAGATGCAATATTATAAAGAAGATAACTCAGTAATCAAGCCTACTAGTAATGACAAAGGATGTTCGTAGGGAAGAAATGAGTAAGGTTGATGCGTTGTTTAGATGTGACAATAATAATGAAATCTGCTTTGTTGGCATTGAGCCTAAGTTTATTGTTTGTCACCCAGCCAGATATATCACTGAGACAGTCCCCAATTTGTTAAGGAAAGATCTGTGTTTTTGTCAGATAAAGATATGTATACATTGGTGTCATCTGCATATAAATGATGGTATAATTAATGGATGTAAATAAGAGAGCTTGGTGGTGTGGTATACAGAGTAAACAGTATTGATTGAAACTTACTTATTAAGAATGAGCGGATCCAAGTAGGTGCTGTGCCTGATATGCCATACACCTCAGCGAGGCGATCTAGTAGAGCAGAATCATCAGTTGTGTGAAAAGCTGCTGATAAATATAAAGTGTTAGTGATGTGACCTTTCCTTTGTCCATGTTTAGTGCTTTAGTATAGCGATTTCTGTAGAGTGAAAATATTTGTAAGTGGACTGGAAAACATTAGACTGGTGCTTACAGTTTAAGTGAACGTTCAAACGACAAGATATAGCTTTCCTAATACTTTAGATATGAATAATATATTATAAATAGGTCTATAAATGTTTCGGTCATTGATTGGTAAAGATGATTTATTTAAAAATTGGATTAATGGGCATGTTTAAAATGAGAAAGGAACATTATCTTAGTACTTGGAACAATTAGTGTATGAAGACAATATTTTAGCAGAAATGTAGGGATAGGATCAAGTTGACAGGACTTATTGGGGGTTTATAAAATCAGTTTAGCAACTTTAGTAAGTGAGGCTGGTTTAAACACTGTAAGGATGGTGTACAACTGGAAAATCAGTATCACAACTAGAAGAAAAACCTGGGAAAGAATCAGGAATTTGGGTGATCTTATCCTTGAAATGTAGGAACAAGAGTTGCAGAGTGAATTGGTTGAATCATGAGTGGGCAGAGAAATAGAAGCCATTCTATGGAGAGACTTATTTATACGGTTTCAGAATTATCAACGTTGTTCATATAAAAGTCAGATTTAGCTTTATCCATGAATCTATTGCAGAAATGGCACTGTTTAGTATATCTGGACCTGTTAAGTTGTGTGCATGATTTCCTCCATATGTGTTCTTAATATTAGCGACGCACTTTTCAGGAAACATCCATGGTGCAGGTGGTTTAAGTGTTTACGAAATTTGATCTGACAGGTGTGTGTTTGTCAAGTAAAGTATTAAGTGTAGTTAAGGTTGGTCATAAGTTCAGATTTCTCTATGTTATTATTAAAGGCAAGAACGTCAATTCCATGAGTATACCGATAACGAATATTACACTTAGAGTCAACTGGATTATGCTTAACCTTTTATTTCAGCTATAACAGTGAACTAATCCGATAAACCATCTGGTGGCAGTTAGTGTGTGCATATAATCCGGTGAAGACCGCGTTATGAGGAAATCAAGCCAGTGACCATGTATGTGTGTGGAGAAAGAAACGTGCTAAGATCGTATTTAATGTGTATGTAGCAGTAGACTGTGTTTCCAAATGAAGGTTGAAATCACCAAGAATGAAACATATAGGATGAGTAGTAACTAAGTTTTATAGTAAATCCTGAAAGTCAATAAGTTATTCCAGGAGGGCGATAGAGACATATAAATTAACCACTAAATGAACAGTTCGAGAATTTCAATGCAGACAGCCTCGAAACTATAATAGATCTCTAGAGAATGGGACTTTACTTTAAATATATTGAATACCTGAAAGCCAACACCACCTCCACCTTCAGACTGACGTGAATGGTAGTAACAGGAATAGTTAGGGGGCAGATGTCATGAGGGCTAAGCCAAATATCAGTGAGGACAAGAATATCCAGTTTCTTAGATATTACGAAGCCTGTGATATTGGCTGATTTATTATAGATGGACCTAACGCTGTTGGTAGCTAAGCGGATATTTTGCAGGATAGGAGGGACTGGGTTCATTTCGATGTCATCTGCTAGTATTATGCAAATAGTAAGAAACATATTACGAACTTTAGTTACATGTATAATACTGTGAGGAGGTGAGGAAGTTATCAATCCAGAGTGGCGACTTTTCATGCTGAGACATATGTAAAGTTTCACTAGTCCCAAAGCATTATTGCAGTAATAACGTTCATAAAGTTTATTTATGACAAGCTGACCAGAGCTAGTCTTGAATGCCATATTACAAACTGGATATAACTGGACCTAGGAAAGATCATTCTATTCCCACATACAACAACGGTAAATTTGATATGCAACTAAAGATGTTTTATAAAACACACAAACCATGCGATTTTTGTCCAATGCTACCGCTCGGGATGCGATGCAGTGTTTCTCTTTCTGAGTCAGGAGTACATATAATGCTTTAAGAGCATACTGTGCCTGTCACAGTTATTTAAATGCCAGGCCAAACATCTAACCGGTGTCCCTCAACTAGAAGAGATAATCAGAGTGAAGGACTGTGCGTGTGTGTATGTGTGTGTGTGCGTGTGTGTATGTCTCTCTCTATCTCTGTCACTCACTCTCTATCTATGTATCTATCTATCTATATATATATCTATCTAGCTATCTCTCTCTCTCTCTCTCTCTCTCTCTCTCTCTCTCTCTCTATCTCTCCCTATCTCTCTCTCTCTCTCTCTCTCTCTATATATATATATATATATATATATATGCGGGCGCGCACACGTATGTGCGTGTGTTTCTCACTCTCTCTCTATATATATGTGTGTGTGTGTGTTTTGCTATTATATTTTAAATCAGATGAAGTCATCAGTTATTGATCTTCCTCCTTGTAGCCTGTTATTGCTTTAGCCTGATGATGCTTCTTAATTAATCATGTCACAGTCATTACACCAACGTTTTGGCAGAGACCTTCCAATTCATCTGAATATTACATATAAATTGAGATGTAGGACCTTTCTTCTGGAAGAAACACGAAGGTTTTTGTTTTATTCTGATGAATATTTAGGCAATTGCTTAGCCATCCATTTGTACAAACTGTAATCATGGACGATAACATCAATGTTTTTTTGTATCTTCTTGGACTTCTTTAACTGCAGGAACACCAACACCAATCAACACCACATCCGATATCCCACTGTTTGTGTATAAACTTGATATCAATGTTAATCTTATGGGTATTATATTTATTAGTAGTGAATATAGGGAGTATGTAAAGTTTTAGTTTTTAGTATTGTTTACGGTTTATTGTTGTTATTCTATAGATTGGTGGTTTATTATATATTGTGTTGTGCCTGTTCTATTATTGTTGTGTTTTACACTATATGTCTGATATATCATTATTGTGTATTACGTTGTGTCTGTTGTGTTTTGTTGTGATGATTCAAGTTAGTATTTTAACAGGTGTTGCCACATCGTTACTAAATTATTATTTACACACTTTCTTTTTTGGCGTTTTACTGTCGAAAATAACAAATTTACTATTTATGTAATCTATACAGTGTTGATAAATGTGTAATGTGAAACAGCTAATATGGTATAAACACTAACAAAAGTATCGCATCTGACTTCCTGTATAATGATATACTTAACCATACCCAACTTCAATATGGTTTATACCCCTATCGAGCCAAATCAGAAAATGCATTCAAACTTTAAATACAGAGGATTGGCATATTCAAAAATTGCAAATTCAGCCCGTTTTTCTGTCACATTGTATCACGGCTACTGACAATAAAGGCAATGATTAACACCTTTACTTCTACGACAACACCAACAACATTTATTATCAGGCTGGCTATCTCAGCAGTAAATATTTTTCAGATATCGTTGAGATTTGTGTCACTATGTTGGAAAGAGTTTCATAATTCAGGTTAATTATGTTCATGGAATCATTTAGTTATCATGAAACGTGTCAATGTGACATTACCGGTAATTATAGTTTAGATACATTCATGTTATATTGACGTGACATCTCGCTAAATGATAGGATACCTTTATTGTGTGATAACGCCTCTAAGGCTATTAACTGACCGTGTAATGCTTCTATCCCGTAAGATTCGACTCCCTTTACAGTGTGCTATTTATGGTGTCAATCCTGTCCAGATCCCACCGGCAGTTAATGCGATCGATAATTTCTATTCCGCCTAAGTACCTGTTCAAGACAAGGCAGCAACAGCAGAATTCATGACATCGGGATTAACATGACCAGAAATAAATGGATTTGTTCAGGAACACAACAGTACCATTTGGCTAATTTGCGTATATGTCTATAGATGTGTATAGGTGAACAAACTTTATGTTTTTCGTTGTGGTTGTATCTGCTACCCAAAATTACCTACATTACCATAAGACACGTTTATGCAGCATTACGGGTAAGCCATGACAACCTACCGCAGTATTGTTATTCACTAGTATAATCTTAGGGTCACAGCTTCCAAGTCATCGTTTATCCTTACCCACACCCACGTTGGCCAGTAAAATGTGATGTTCACAGATAAGATGCTTTAATGTTTCATATAAGCGTGGCAGTCTACCAACTTACTTTAGCCCGGCAGTGGTCCAAGATTTTTATATATATATATATATATATATATATATATATATATATATATATATATATATATATATATATATATATATATATAAGCGTTTAATCGACTACATGTCCACCGAATACTTGTCTCAGGAACTGTTGTTTATTCTCTTAAATAAAGATTACGAATACCTGATAGTCAATCTAGTTTATAATAAACATCCGTAATCTATTGTCTGATATCATCATTTGCTGTAAGGATCAACCAAAAGGTGATCATTAATAATTCATAATGCTGCTATTGGCCGGCTGTTATTAGTAAAGTTTTTATGGATCAGAAGAGAGAGAGAGAGAGAGAGAGAGAGAGAGAGAGAGACCTATATTGTTAATAATACAGAAATAGATTAGATAGGGACGGCACTACTAGACATCGTCTTCACGATGAAAACGTGTCTCAACAGACCACATTTTGGAAGTATTTATTTGATTCCTTAAAAACAGTTATTTTCTGAGAAAGATTATGAACGATTATAGTAACTGGTCTTCGTGCTACTTATCTGATCTCAACATGTGTGGTTTGTTAAGTCTGATTTGACTAATTGTATTTATTTGTGTGACGAGGTGTGTGTTTGCTTGGTACTTTTAGTCTCTGTCTGTATTTACATATGGAAGCAATAGTAGTGAGGAAGTCGTAGAAAACGTTCACTTATTACAAGAGGTTTACTAAAGGGATTAAACTATGATAATTCTCTTAAAACTCACCATCAACATCGAACTGTAAAACACGTACGGAATTTGACACTAAAAGAATAGTTCTCGTTTTTATACCTTATGTAGATAGTCTTGGCTACTAATTTTCATGTTCATAATTTTATAATTAGAACTCTGATTATACGATGGTCCTACGTACCCTTATGTACGGTAGACATATTGGAAAAGAATACTGCTTAATCTTTTCAGGTGTTCATTTTATTCAAGCCTTGTGGTGCACACACACACACACACACACACACACACACACACACACACACACACACACACACACACACACACACACACACAAACACATTATATATATATATATATGAGAGAGAGAGAGAGAGAGAGAGAGAGAGTCACTCAGAAAACAGTTCTTGCTAATATCCATTCTCGGGATACTTATATCCATGTTATTGTAAAATAGAATTTGTCATGACTAATAGGGGATAAGACCATTTTGTCTTCTGATCTATTACCATTTTCTTCTCACTAATGGTTGTTGTAATAACTTGATCAGGAAAGTGTTGGTTATTATGCTATTACAACATGTATTAATCAATGATATGTCATTCAGTCATCTAGTTACGAAATATGGGTATCACAGTTAAGCCTGATCATATAGGTTAGTCAAGTAGAACAGCATCAATATATTTTATTGTATCTATTACCCGTGAAATTCCACATATCATTTACATCATTTCTCCGTAGGTAGAAGTCAGGCATCTGAAACGAGGGATTTTATCATCATTAAATGTTTGCTATCAGTGACAATTTGCCATTAGGAGTAGCATGTCCTTAATCTAACTGCTAATCTTTATTGGTTGAATAAATCTAAATTGTGTTTATATATAAATATGTGTGCGTGAATGTGCGTGCGTCCGTGTGTGTGAGGACGCGCGAGTGTGTATGTTTGTGCGAGTGTTTGTGTGTCTATGTATGTATGTATATATGTGTGTGTGTGCGTGCGTGTGTGTGTGTGTGTATGTATGTGTATGTTTAGGTGTATGTGTGTGTGTGTGTATGTGTGTATGTGTGTGTTTTATGGTACATATAAAGAGGCAACAGGCACAGAGCATCAACATATCTAAACATAGTTCGAGACTTACCTCCATAAATCTAAATACAGATACAACTATACATGCATTAATCTAAAAATAAAATGTTCCATACCTCCACATATTGATAGATGTATGCGTATACCTAAGCATGTGTCTGGTCTACTCATCAGCCTGTGGGAACCAGCTAATTCGCTTTCGTACGCGACAAATATGTTACGCCCACAGGAAAGCGGCTACATGCAGGCTATGTACAAAAAGCGGAAGCACGTAAAAAACATACGATTTGATACCACAGCTCGCAACAAACAAGACGTGCGTGTGGTTCAATGGTGACTTGCTACATACATATCATAACTATTTTGACACCACAGTTTATATTCAACAGTAATTTTCTGTTGTCCAAAAGAAACCTCAATATAAAACATTTCGACACCTCAGATGCTGACCTAGGCTTTATTCTGGGTTCGAATAACTGAATATATCCTACCTATATGAACCATGTATCAATACACGTCCGACTGGTCTGGCGTCGAAGTTCTTCTCTAACCTAAGTGAAAATTCAAGCCCTATATATAGCCTCAGCGTGTTAACAAACATTACAGTTTGTCCACAACAAAGAGAATGCACACTAACACAGCATGGACTCACTAAAGCGATTAAACTAAACTAAAAACAAAGTAGCAATACCGCACAATGGATTATTACTGGACTAGAACGAAATATCGTCTCAAACCTGAGTAAATACTACGATTTACTCGAACCTAACAGCTAACCCTCATACGTTTCCGTTCATCACTAAGGGAACGTTCATTCACGCTTAATTTAGCGTCCCTAAGTATATGCAGTTAGGTGTGGTGGGATCTAAATTAAAGCGCCTATCCACTTGATCTATTTGACCCATGGTCGAGAACAGCGGATTTCAGGCAGATCTCCGATACTGCGAATGACACGTCGGGATTATAATAGCTATACATTTAACAAATTTCCTATATCAGTGTAATCTAATTACTCATAATATGGGAAAAAACTCTGTCCGCAGCTTAATACCCATGGAGATGCCTGCCGGAGTAACAAACGACTCCAGGAGTATAAATCCATCAAGCAGCATTGTATGAATTAATAGGTCGTTTCGCCAGACCACATAAGAGGACAACAATATAGATTCTACATTATACATAACAAAGCTAATAAACTCAACATGTTTTAATAACGACATAACTTTCTTACATTGGTGTAATAAGGAGTCTGGATGGAAATAGATAAGATGTCTGGCACGGGCAATGTGCGTTTTAGGGTACATAGTAAGAGGCAACAGGCACAGAGCATCAACATATCTAAACCTCCTTCGAAACCTACCTCCATAAATCTAAATACAACTATACATACATTAATCTAAATATTAAATGTTCAATACCTCCACATATTGATAAATGTGTGCGTATACCTAAGCATGTGTCTGGTCTACTCATCAGCCTGTGGGAACCAGCTAATTCGCTTTTCGTACGCGACAAATATGTCACGCCCACAGGAAAGCGGCTACATGCAGGCTACGTACAAAAAGCGGAAGCACGTAAAAACATACCATTTGATACCACAGCTCGCAACAAACACGTGCGTGTGGTTCAATGGTGACTTGCTACATACATATCATAAACTATTTTGACACCACAGTTTACATTCAACAGTAATTTTTTGTGGTCCAAAAGAAACCTGTATATAAAGCATTTCGACACCTCAGATGCTGACCTCAGCTTTATTCTGGGTTCGAATAGCTGAATAAATCCTACCTATATGAACCGTGTATCAATACACGTCCGACTGGTCTGGCGTCGAAGTTCTTCTCTAAGCATAAATCAGAATAAATTCAGATTAATACTAATAGCAGCGATATAACACGACTCAACCCAATAGCAAGTGTGTGTGTGTGTGTGTGTGTGTGTGTGTGTCTGTGTGAGTGTGTGTGTGTTTTATAAAGATAGTTAAGGCGCTGGCACAGGTGTTATACTTTCATTCAAACAACAATTAACTCCAAACTGATTTTTAAAAAAATATTTAATTGTAAGTATAATTAGCAAGTGTGTGTGTGTGTGTTTGTGTGTTTGTGTGTGTGTGTGTTTACCGGATGTATAACTTTCTGGCTTTGTTTACTCATAAACTGAAATTTAATTGTATATTATTAAAATGTGGTAGTCATTCTACATTTCTTTGTAAGTTGTTGCTTTAAAACAATTTTAGAACAGGACTGATGCACCATGACATCGAATAGAATAAACAGCTGTATACATATATAAGTCATTATATAATTTAGATATAATCAAAGAAATCATCTTCCTCGAGATGCGATATATCATATTTGTATAAATAAAAGAACACTGCAATTCACAAACAATAACAATATTATAATTATTGATGGAATTATCTATCATAAATAATATTTGTCACGGTTTTTATTTGTACTGAGACATTATCAAAGGAGATGGTTGCCGCTCAGAGATATTTTTAAATTATTTATTATCTGCTTTGACAGCTGATAAGTGGGTTTTGTGGGTGTTTCCTGCCTTATGTTCCTTTCTTTTTATATTTCTTTTCTGGATGAAATAACTAAACCATTTCGCCCTTTGAAAACAAGCAAGCTGCTTCAGGTATTAGTTCTTAGCGTAAACACTGGACTGGGCGATAACATATGGTGTCAAATGATCGTTTAAAACGAAACACAAGAAATCTAAAATAACTAAAGATAATGAATTTATACTTTATACATTAAATTTATTTTATATAATACGCAAAATACCCCAATTTCACATGTGAAACTTATCTGATAGCTGAATTATCACCAAAAAAAACAACAGCGCCACTACATCGAGAGTCGGTCATATTTCTCGTCATATTATATAACAGTCTATTTAGTAACAAAGGAGGGTTGATGAATTTATATCTTGTATGGTGTCATCATGCTTGAGTAAATGGGAGTATGCTTATTGTGAGTGATGTTGAGAGGTCATGATGATTTATGATATTTTGTCATCGAAAGCATCAAGAAGTCGGAAGTTTACAATATATTAATATTGTCGTTAGCCTGACATGATTTGTTTTCACTGAAAGTTTACTTTATTTAAGGTTCTTCTTTTTAATGAATTATTCAATTATCATTCATTACATTTAATGTGCGCTTGACGTACATCAGACTAGAAATTAATATGTTATGTGAGAAAGTAATCATCATGCCATAATAAAATGTTGTCTAGGATAAGTGAAAATAAATAAATATAAGATGATCATATCAATTATTTGATATGTCCCAGTTTTAAGTAATAATTTAACTATTTGACCGTAATACTTAGAGGCTGAAGCAGAAAAAGATCCGAAATCTGTAATTAGGTAAACTAGATACGATCCGTGTATATGGAAAATGCAATTCGTGTTGAACCTATATATTTAATTAATCAATATTATCTTAAACATGGCCATCGTCAATGTTAAACTCATGCCATTTTATGACATATCTTATTATACCGTAATCCTAAAGCATGTAACCTATCAGTTAGAATATAATTGTCGTGGCTTCTCCTCTGTTCTTATTGATGAAAGTAGGCACTAAAGGTTTTTACTACAAAGCGTGATTTATTACAGACTAAGAAGTGGGTGCTGGATTTGTGTCAGAAGTCTCCTTATGCCAATATGTCTTCACAAACTATGGTAATATATTGATGTTAATTATCACATCTGTATATATATATATAATGATATAAAAAGAACTGCCGAATAGACTGAGCATGGAGTCCAGTACTGTCCTGTAAAGGTAATATAATAATTTTTAAAGACTATTAATTTATCATGTTAAACATCATTATAAACATAATTAGTACATCAATATTCCTGAGTTTGTTCGGACAATACACAAAAGCTTCCTTTAGAAAACGATCAATAGCAAAATAAAATTTCCACAGTACTGAGATGAACAATTATTTAGGTAGCTTAGGTTATGCGGACAACCTGTGTCTGCTTGCAGCCACACTAAATGTCACACACATAATCCTAGGGACATGTGCAAAATTTGGCAAAGAATGTGATGTTATCTTAAATTCACAAAAATATACTTATGTATGTATATCTTATAAGGTATAACAATAATTATCAATATAAGGCGATGCCCCAATTGCCCCTAAATGGAGAGAAACTGTAGGTCCAGAAATGTGCTTATCATCTTGGTCATCTTATTGGCAATGAAAAATCACTTGTAAAAATGTTGTACATAATATGGTGTGGATAACAAATTATATTATGACTAAAGGTGGGTTTTGTACAGCTGATATTCGTGTCTTAATGTTCCGCACATATTGTCCAGTTTCTATTGTCAAAAACAGTGGTGTCCAATATGCTATAATCATAAATAATGTCTAGATTCGTATATGTAATAATTGATTATTAAGTAAATCATCAAGGAATGACTTTGCAGAAAAAGAAGGATGCTATTGTCAAACTATAGTAAAATTTTGTTTTGTGAAATTGAAACACCAATGTTCAGATTGATGTCTTATCAAGGATGAAAGGCTTTTTATTGATTTCGATGTTACAGATGTTCGGTTATTTATTGACGTTATCTGTAATAGCTAAGCCAGGTCTAGATGGATGAATAATAGTTTTGTTCTTTTTCTCTCTTGTTTCTGCATTTTTACTCTGTTATTACTGCAGAAAATACTTTTACAGCACTGTATATACTGCGTTATTGAAATAGATTATATATATATATATATATATATATATATATATATATATATATATATATATATATATATATATATATATATATATATTATACAAACACCCAAACATGCATGCATCCAAAGCCTAACTCCTGAGACGATTTGTTACTGTGGCAGGCATCGCCATGAATATTAAGCTGCGGAGAGAGTTGTTTTCCTATATTTTGAATCATTAGATTGTTCTCATATAGGAACATCGTTAATTGTATAGCTATTATAATCCAGACATGTCATTCGCAGTATCGGAGATGTGGCTGAAATCCGCTAGTCTCAACCATGGGACAAATAGATCAAGTAGATAGGTGCTTTAATTTAGATCCAACAACACCTACCTGCATATACCTGGGAAAGCTAAATTAGGCGTAGATAAAAGTTAACTTAATGATGAACGGAAACATATGAGGTTTAGCTGTTAGGTTCGAGTAAATCATTGTATTTACTCAGGTTTGACACGATATTTCGTTCTAGTCCACTAATAGTCCACTGTGCAGTATTGCTACTTTGTTTTTATTTGATCTAAATCACTTCACTGATTCCATACGGAGTTGGTATAAATTGTGTCACGTGGTCAACAAACTGTAATGTTTGTTAATAGGTCGAGGGCCTGTTATAGAAGAACTTCCTATAGGTAGGATTTATTTAGTTATTTGAAGCCGGAATAAAGCTGAAATCAGCATCGAAGGTGGCGAACATTTGTATATACAGGTTTCTTTTTGACCACAGAAAAGTACTATTGAATGTAAACTGTGTCGTGAAAGCGAATTAGCCGGATCTCACAGGCTGATGAGTAGACCAGAAACATGCTTAGATATACGCATACATCTATCAATATGTGGAGGTATGGAACATTTTATTTTTAGATTAATGTATGTATAGTTGTATTTAGATTTAGATTTATGTAGGTAGGTCACAAAGGAAGTTTAGAAATGTCGATGCTCTATGCCTGTTGCCTCTCTATATGTATCCTAAAACAGACACACACACACACACTCTGTGTCATATTTATTGGTTTAAAAATATAATAATATTAATGATGATAATAATAATGATGATGATGATGATAATAATAATAATAATAATAATAATAATAATAATAATAATAATAATAATAATAATAATAATAATAATGACCATAATAATAAAGACAATAACAATAATTACAACAATAACAATAACAACAAAAATAATAATGTTAATAATAAGAACAACAACAAAAATAATGATAATAATAATAATAACAACAATAAAAATAATGATAATAACAACAAGAGCAATAATAAAAATGGTAATAATAACAAGAACAATAATAATAATGAAATAATAACAAGAACAATAATAATGAAAATGAAAATAATAACAATAATAATAAAAATAAAAAACTAATAATAATAATAATATTAATAATAATATTAACAAGAATAACACGAATAATGCTAATAATAATAATAATAAAAACTAAAATAATAATAATAACAGCAATAATAACACCAATGATAATAAAAACAATAATAATAATAGCAACAACTTTAATAACAACAACAACAATAATAGCAAAAACAATAATAACAACAATATTAACAACTATAATACTAACAATAATAATAATAAAATGGTGACGAATCACCAAAGTTTAAAAGGCTCTTCAAGTTATATGATATGTTTCTCACATCCAGTACAAAGCAGTGACTCTGTCTATACTCCCCACTAATGATAGATACCAAACAGAAAGTCTGCCTTTTATCATAATATAATGTCCTGTTATTATGACAATGATACCCTCATGTCATTCCGTCATTTTCTTTGAAGTGATATTTATCTCTATCAGCTCTTCTGTATTATTATATTTTGTCACAGATTGGACTTGTGTACAAAAAGCTATTGATTAATATATATATTGGTAGCCACGTTGATAATAGCTATTCCATAATGGCTGTTTATTCCTTTTGGTATTTAATGAAGCATTTGTTGTTGTCTGTCATTTTTTATGTTATTATCTCAAACTATACACTATATTTTCAGTAAATTACATAAAAGCCTCATTTGACTCAGCAAACAGCGACGCACTTAAGCCTTTAGATCTTTTTAACAAAGGAAGTGTGATATTTAATCTCCTTGTTACTTAACCTGGTGTTTGGAAAACATGCTATGACAATTGAATATAATTAATATTTGTGTACAGATGTGCAAGTACCCGACTTAATACGAAAATAAACTTATAATATATTTCAAATGAATTCGCCGTAGCTTCCTATGTGGCATTTGATATTGATATATCTCATTGCTATTAGATATTAAGATATTAACGGCGGGTTGAACTTTTTGTTTTGTTTTGGGCGATTGACGATTTACTAAAGTTGTGTTTGTGAGAAAGTTTTCAGAGCTTGAGGAAACATTATATTTATTTAAAGGTATTTATTTCAACCTACTTGACACTAAATAACCTGAGAGGATTTTATGTTTAGCATAAGTAGTGATGATATTATATTCGTAGTGTTCTAAGTAACTCTTAAGTTGAAGTATTTTGAAGTATGTATTTAATATTCTTGAAGACAATTGCCTGTTCTATTAAACAACATCACTAGAACTATAGTTATCTATCTTCCGAATATCTTGTTGTGTTTAACCGAGCTAGTTCAAATGATCTCTGGGCATCAATCCAAAAAGGTTTCTTGCTTTAATATATTAATTGGGTCCTGCCAATCAGAGCCTATGTTGTGTATTTGTTCAATCGACATTAAAATATAATCACCAAAAAAGGCCAGTTATAATCAGGCAGAATTACCCATTTATATTACTATTAACACAAATTAAGTAGCCCATTATACCTCATAATGTGAGGCATGATGTAGCAATAATAGTCATATAATGTTAATAGTATATCAGGTAAAACAACAGTAAGTAAAACTTACTTGGATGGTCATAGCAAATGTCTAATTATAAATGGCAACGTAAGCGAAGTGTGGTGTAGAGTAATGTGTAAAATAAATGTAGTGTAGAGTAATGTGTAAAACAAATGTAGTGTAGAGTAATGTGTAAAACAAATGTAGTGTAGAGTAATGTGTAAAATAAATGTAGTGTAGAGTAAAGTGCAAAACAAATGTAGTGTAGAGTAATGTGTAAAACAAATGTAGTGTAGAGTAATGTGTAAATAAATGTAGTGTAGAGTAATGTGTACAATAAATGTAGTGTAGAGTAATGTGTAAAACAAATGTAGTGTAGAGTAATGTGTAAAATAAATGTAGTGTAGAGTAATGTGTAAAATAAATGTAGTGTAGAGTAATGTGTAAAATAAATGTAATGTAGAGTAATGTGTAAAACAAGTGTAGTGTAGAGTAATGTGTAAAATACATGTAGTGTAGAGTAATGTGTAAAACAAGTGTAGTGTAGAGTAATGTGTAAAATAAATGTAGTGTAGAGTAATGTGTAAAACAAATGTAGTGTAGAGTAATGTGTAAAACAAGTGTAGTGTAGAGTAATGTGTAAACAAATGTAGTGTAGAGTAATGTGTAAAACAAATGTAGTTGTAATAAACGTAATTTAACCATAATATTTTACCGATACAATTATAGTTCGGTAAATTGTTTTTAACAATCCATGTGCAGCTGTTGGATACTTTGTTTACAGTTTAAGGGTTAGTAACTATCAACATATAGGTGCCTCTATAAACGAGGCTGTCCTTTATCAAAGTTGTGACTGGAATTGTTATTTATTCTTCTCTATAGATGATCATATTTATGTTTAAATAAAAAGGTAAAGAATTAAGTAAAAGTTGTTGTTGTTGTTGTCATGAACATAACTATTTCGAACTGAAATATATCTGATGAAAGTTATATCTTATATTCCTTCCTCTTGGTCAAGTTAATGTATTTACCTAACTACTTTAATTTTTTCATTTTGTTTCCAGCATACAATACCTTAAACATAAATAATATGTCATATGTTAGTGTATTCAACTTGGTTAATCTATTATCAAATGATTTACGTTCGATTATTAATATTAAGTGTAAGATAGATGAATAGGAAGCAGATGAATTGCCATAAAGATTCTTAAACATTGAATTATTAAATAGGCACTGCAACAAATCTAGTGAGTTACCAAAAGTAGGATTATAAATTAATGATGTTCTCTATTTGTGAAAACTGTTGGTATTTCGTGCAATATTTCCTTGGCCGTTTCGATGTTTGGCTTGGTAAGCCAACATTTAAATGACTCGGTATGCGCTTTTTTCTATAGTTTGTATAGTAGACATTATATCTGGTTTTAATAGTATGTATTATATATATATATATATATATATATATATATATATATATATATATATATATATATATATATATATATATATATATATATATAGTTTTCGGGGTATTCGGGCATAAGAAGTCATTCTTTTTATTAGTTATTTGGTTATCGGTTTTAATAATTGTCCTTTTACGACAACCGTCAGATGCCCCAACTGGTCTTCGAAGAGAATGATAATATAGGTAAATAGTTGAAAACCATTGCTATAATAGACATAAATCAATTAACATTTGGCTATAAATACACCTGGTTATATATTCTCACAAATACCGTGTTCTGACCTGGATGTATCATCAGGAATGTATGTGACTAACCTTTTGTACTTTTGTAATTTTTGAGACTTCGGGACTGGTGATATATTCACGTATTTAAGCGTGCAAATTACTCTCAAAGTTCGGTATAGTGACGGTATTCACAACTGGTGATTTTCTGTTCAATTATAAATGTCATATTTTAAGAGACTGTCCGAGAGAAAACAGGTTTCAAATATTAATATAAAAAATAGTAAATGTCAAAATCTTTACCAACTGTCAATATAAGATAATTTCCATAGACTATTATTTTAAATTATTGCCATTGTATCAGTGACATAAGAAATCAAGGTATTTTCAGGCGTAAGTACTGGTTGTTATTAAACACAAGCCTTACAAAAACATATCGCAGTATATAACCTTTGACTATGTTGTAATTTAACAAAAGGCCATGACGTCACTAAGTCTACTGGCATCCTATTAGACATAACTGTCTTTTCCAAGTGACAAATAATCAATTATTTATTAAACAACCTACTTCACCTACATTAAAGTCTTAGACGCTGAAATCTTTATAAATTTCACCTCATCATGATGACTCTCGTCTGGTGCTTATATGCTCATGTCTAGCCTTTATATCCCCATATGGCTCGCATATCCCTGTTTGGAACTAATATTCGACGTCTAACCCTGATATTTTCCATTTGGCTCCCAATAGTTGAATTTATCCACATTTATATTCAGGTTTACCCTGGATGCGTAGAGTGCAGCTTTATACAGAGGGCAGGATCAGGCAATTAAAGTGTAATTGCTAATATTGAGATAATATAATTTGAATAAGCTAATTTTAGAATAACAACTAAACATCTCCTTCTGTTTGGTAAGTAAAATGTATCTCTAAATATTAATATAGCAACTTCAGAAGAATAACTAGAATTAATTACGAAAAGCGATAATGCGTTGCGGCTGAGATCAATAATGACAAATAAGGTGGCATCATAATGATAAAACGACTATATCACGAAGCAGATTGATCATGTTAAAATTAAAGTGGCAAACTTTATTAATCTTTTAGTTTGTGAACTTGAAGCGTTTTCAGATATTACTATATTCCACTTATTCCACAGTGTGGGCAAGAAACAAATAGGTTGACTCTGATAAAAGTTTAATGGGTAATTAGTGACGTAAAATAATTTGGACTGTCAGGTGGCCCTTGAATTGGTTGTAAAACACCCGTTAAACGAACTTGGAAGTTATTTGGGCAGGTCGTCGTGTACAAAGAGTGATAATCAGAGGGAGTGATAATCAAATAAGTCATGCAGCTTTAGAATTACTAATTTCTTAAATGTTGGACCGTGTGACAGCAATATGTGCTTTAAAAAAGTATCGAGACATTTCTGGACTTGTAATAATTAGGTTATTATTCCAGCTATAAACATAGGTAAGTGGTTAGTCAATAAAATTAGGTGTTGCTTTTTCTGTTGAACACAACGCTTGCTTAATATAAGATAGTGCAATAGACACGTTCCTTTTTACCGTAGTATTTAGCTGTTTCCGTGTCAAATTTTCATCAGTCTTCCTGCTTAAGAATCTGGGTGACTGCTCGTTACAGAAAATGTTATCGAGAACAAAGTTATCTGAACTTGAAATAACTTGAGGGTATTATTGCCATAATAACGCGACACAAAATGATAACGGACATCTTTTGTGTTTGGTGTATATGATTAGTGGTGAGCATAGAGTAGAGGAACGTGAACACTTTGTCCAGGCTGTGAGAAGCATATCGTGTAACTTGAATAGTCATTTAAACTTTAGTGCTGATTCGTCCTTATTTTACATTTTAATACACAAACCAAGGCTGTCTCAGTGCGCCGGTCACTTAGACATCAAGGAAGTGCTCCTTCTATTAGTATTTAGATTTACTTTTAATTAGGTATGCAATTGTTGAATGTAGCACCGTCGAAACTGAGATTTCTTCATTTATGGTTTACAAGAACAACTTTCTCGGCTCTTACTACACAATTCAGGGATAATGGTGAATTAACTATCTTTATAACGGTGGTTTTCACAACATATTGATAGTCTACCATACGCCATATAGTCATAAGGTGAAAGAAGGCTTAGAAGATTACCTTAACATATATATAATTTAACAAAGAAACGAACATTCAGACTGTACTGAATTATACCATGCCCTGTCTATTTAATTATTCTTGCAGTTCTTCTATAGATTATTTGCTACCAGTTGAATAAAACCATAGCATTTTCTTCTATTTATTTCACATTTTACAAAAATTGTAATTGATATCAATACATTATCATAGTTTGTGATGACATATTACCATAAGGAGACATCTGAAGCAAATTCAGGAATTACTTCTCGGTTTGTAATAAATCTTCGTTTTTGGAGTAATGACCTTTAGAGGAACATTCATCAATAAGAACAAAGGGGAATCAAAGACAATTGAAATTTGACTGATAAATTATTAGTTTCAGGAGTAAGGTATGACAAGATATGTCAAGATGGTAAAGTCTAAAATAATATTGATTAATCAAATCCATAAGTGAAAGGGCAACATAAAGCGCATTTTCTATTCTCACGGATTTGATATAGTTGACCTAACTACTTAATCGTAGCATAAGTTTCTTTTTGTTTCAGTCTCTTAACATTAAGACAAAGTAGTTGTATTGTTATTTAAGACTGGAATAATGTGTAGCTTTGATCTGATACATTGATCTAATTTTCATTAATTTCAATAAATTAAGAACGCGCATTTTAAACAAAGGAAGCGGTCAGTGAAAAGAGCTGTGAGGCTAGTAACAATATTAATATATTCTGGTCCTTTCTACCTCTCGATGGTTTCGATGACAATATATCATAAATCATCATGATCTCTACTCATCATTCACAATAAGCATACTCCCATTTACTTAAGAATAGACCATCAAATATTTCGTTGTTATCTGTTTTGCAGTTTATATCACGATTAAGTTAATTGGCTTGTTATGGCTTATACAAGGATGTTTAATATATGTACCAGAGCTATTTCTTCGAAAAGAATATATTGGTTTTGTCCACAAATAACTTACATTTATTAATGTATTCCAACTAGTGAAAACTATAAGATATTCTCTTCAATTTGATCAACTTAAGGGGGAAAATATGTAAGGACCACGGGGTTACTTTGTGGAAATTGAATTACTTTTTGATCGTGTTATTAAATATTTCCTAGACTTGAAAGCTAAATGTCGAGGTTATGTTTTCTTAATACTGTTATGTTATAAAACATTTTTAAGAATAATTCATTGTGCTAAAATCTGAATATTTCGAAACTGATTATTCATATTTGTTAAATGTCATTCATAGTACTAAATTACATTACTTAACTTTTGTTTACACTGGGGTATGTAAACAACGATTAAAAATGTTCATAGACATCGCCAGAAATGTACACCTCAAGATTTAGAAAATATAATATCTCTTTACAGTTGTGTATAAAACGTATACATTTTATATATTTATGACTGAAATATATTCTTTTGGAAAAGCTAGTCTCCATAAATCACCATTATATTATTCATCTTTTATAAAAGATTCGGCGGTATATGAGCATATGACGAAGGTTTGGGGAAAGAATGGGATCTCTTACCTGGATATGTCTACCTGAGCTGAGCAGCTCCAGGAAATAATCTGGTAAATACCATATATAGATAATAGCCAGGCAAACAAAGTGGTAAACAAGTTGATTCAAAGTAATTCGAAGGTGTTGAGTTATTCAACATATAGGCAAGAACAGACACTCTCTGAGATCATTGATCCAAAGAAAAATTGAAACTGCTCAAGTACTACGCGTACTAAACTGAATAGATTGTTCCATCTCGAAAAGCAAATACATTATGGTCAACTGTATACAATGCAGCAGACAGGTCACGAAGAGCATGTAATACTGGCTAGTTCTTTATCCAGGTGAATGATATTTGTTGTGACACTTTTATATGTATAAAATTGTGATTCAAAAAGGTTACTATTAAATAAATAATTGTTTAAATGGAAAATAATTGCCCCTTTTATAATTGTCATCAAAGGTTTATATTTTAAAACAAACCTGCAATTATTTAGATCATAATAGTAAATATTTTGCTTCTTAAGACGCTTCACGTGGACAGTTTTTATGGATTTTAGGAAAACACCTAGGAGTTTGGTAACTATTCATATTGTTCTGGAGCTCTACCAAGCCATGTAGACCTAGGATTAGTTGCACAGAAGGTATTTGATAACCACTTCAACAAATGCACCAGATCAATCTCTATTATGTATCTATCATGGATATACAGGAATCCTCTACCAATGGCCTTTAATTCATAAGATGTTATATATTTAAAATCTTTTAACAGAAACCTTTGTTTAAATTTATATTTGGAAGGACAGTCTAACTTTTATGTAGTACTGTATTCACAATACAGTATTATATTTATGGCTAATGATTATGGGAGGACTATTTATAAATGCAGTAAGTTGGGATAATCTTCTATGAAGTCGCCTAGTAATGTAAGGTATCAACGAGTCCAAGAAAATAAATACCCTCTATTATACAAGATGTATGGACACATCTATTTTGGAAATATACACTGTATGGCGCTTCTTAAAATAATGTGATGGGGTGTTAAGTTTTTGGGTAGAACATGGACTATCATAAATACCTATAACATCTGTGATAAATAAAAAACTGATACATTTTGTGTTTATATTGTTTGACTGATTGAACAATAACCATATGACTTGAGCTGAGACATTTAAAGCGATATTTAACCCTATATCGCTGCGCAATGATGCCAAGAGGACGAGTATACATTGTGAAACCCTAAGGACCAAAAACTAAACCATGTGGTACACCAGATAACACAAACTGAACTTCAGACAAAATACTGTAAACAGACAATCTCTGAGAGTGTTGTTCCTGGTAGGATCGAAAGCATTCAAGTACTTAAACTGACAGATCAAACATGTATTTTATCCTAGAGAAAAGTACATTGTGATCAACTGTATCAAATGCAGCAGACAAGTCCAGAAGAATAAGTAATACTGGATTACCTTCATTAATTAACAGCATAATCTACTTTTTCACCCAAACCAATATTTAATATTATTTATTAAATATCAGAACATCCAGACACGCTTTCACAAACCATGTAGGCATAGGGTCAACTGCACAGAAGCCATTAGATGACCTTTTCAGTAACTGTACGACACCAGTCTCTGTAAAAGGCTCAAATGTATCCATCATTGATATGCAGGACTCTTCAACCAATGGCTTACCTTGCGATAAGGTGCTCGAAGGGAACCCACTAAGTATATTTAATATATTTTGACAGAAGAAGTTATAAAAACAATGGCCCATATCTTTATCTGAGTTGATAATTGTTGGTATACGTTTTTACTTGTATGTAATACTTTATTCACAACACTGAAAACAATCCTTTGATTTCCCTTGAATGTTTTGCTTTTTATTATAATATTCTGATTTAGCAGAGGCAGGTATTTTTTAACTAAAATTTCACTGACCTTGAACATTGGAAAATGAACACACACACCGCTCCCGATCCACAGCCGATATATTAATGTTAATAATCAAATGATCAGATAGCGTGGAAGACACAAAGACACCCTTGATCAAATTTTCATCATCACGCGAGATGACAAGATCTAAGATCTGACAATATATGTGTGTTCTTTCTTAGACATTGGCAGATCTAAGAATGTCAGCCAGTTGTTTGGTATTTGCATTCTTCTGGCAATCCCAATGTATATTGAAGTCACCTAAGATCAACAGGTGGCCACTGTTGGCAGCAAGAAAGTAAACAAATTCTGAAACTTGAAGAAATCTGCTGCTTTCAGGTCATTTTTCTTAGTGGGGTGAAATCGACGATGCCTACACGAACACATATCCCCCAGATACAAACGTCAGTTGGTAATTTCAAAAGACTTAGCCTTATAGCGGAACTGGGTTTCACACCTCAAAGAATCACATAAATGAAAGCCGTGTCCCTTACATTTGTTTGTGAATCCGAGCTGCATGATGGAATGAATATCCATCCGTTACACGTTTTTGGTGTCAGTGCTTATTGGGTTGTATATTCTGATCTCGATAACCCTCGCCATAGCCACTCGGTCTACTGCATTCATTTAACGCGAGAGACGTTGTAGATGTACCATGACTGAGACGGCTAGGTACCTCCAGTTTACGCAAAATTATCTCGTCTCTATGCTGTTGGCACTTGGAAGCCCCCATAGATGTAAATAATTCTAGTGGTATAAATTGTGAAGCAATCGGCTCATTTCGTATGTTAGATGATGCCTGTTAACCACTTTTAGGATTACTCCTAGCTAATGCTGAGTAGTATTCAAAGTTATTAACTTTATCTTCAATCTGAATTGATTTGCTGGCATTCTCTGACAATGGCTGCTCTGTTATTTTCAACCATTAATTAAGTTTGTTAATCCCTTCACACATACTAAGAGAGTTTGTCTCAGCTGGAATACACTTTGGGAATCTGCTGAGGCTATTTACATCCACAGTAAACCGGAACATTATTAGTTGTTGTATTGTTATTATTAATATTAACTGTGTTGTTAATATTAGTTGTATTGTTATTATTACTATTAATTTTATTGTTATTATATGACAACAAACGAATCCTGACATAATACAAATGTGACTGTAAGCGACAAGGTTATATCTTAGTAAAAAAAACACATATATAAATCGACATTCCTATTGAAGAAGATGACCTCAACAGAACTGATGTGAACATTTGACAGATGCAGCATAAGATGATGATACATGCTTATTTCTTAACGTAATATATTTGAAAAAGAAGATTCGTATAATTATGTTCGAATTATAAAAGACTGTGGCTAACACATATTGTCCCAATCTTATATAGGTATTTTAAACTGAAGGTTAGTGTGTGTGTGCGCGTGTGTGCACGCGCACGTGTGTGTATACGTATATATATATATCTCTCTCTCTCGGTCTCTCTGACTTTCTCTCTCGCGCTCTCTCTATCTCTCGCTACATTTGTGTGTGTTTGTATAAATAAATAAAAATATATATATTTATATAAATTAAATTATAGCAATACGTTGAATGTGCAAGATAGAATAAAGTCCAGTTTATGTGGATAGAAATTAACATGCAATCAAGCTAAAAATGTATTAAAATACGGTTTAGTATTACATATTCTCATTTAGTATTGTCATACTGTAAGATCCCATTAGCTACTATTTCATAATATGATTATCGTTTTGATTTTGATTTTACAATCCCTAGCACATCATGATACTTTTATGACAATTAATGTTTTAATTATATGTTTAATGTATTTTATATAAAATGCTAGCTCTTGATTTTATTATTACATTTCTCTGTTGAAATATAACACATTTAGTTCCATGACAACTTGTTGGGATATCTAAGTTAGAAGTATTAGTCACAGTGTCCTTTGATATTTTAAAAGTAAGAATGAAAAGGTTGTATTTATCTAATGTTTACATCGAAGCTATAGTATACATACCACCCTCTCATTTTCTCACATGCCTCTGTTTTAGTCATATACTGAACATATTCAAAGCTTATATGTTTATTATGGATTTATCAACTTCAAAATAGGCCAATTAAGTTATTTCGATGTACGTTTTATTAAGAAACAGTATGGCGAAGCCGATATCAACTAAACATGTTGATGTTATGGACACCTTTCCGACAAATATTCTCACTACGTCTTATATATATACTTACATATAATATATAATATATATATATATATTATATAATATATATATATATAAATATATATATATAATATATATATATTATATTATATATATACTTACATATACAACTAGGAAATAATAAATTTAATGAGCACATTTAAATAATAGCCATATACATCTAGGTACATAATACGAGGAATGTTTTGATCTGGTTTATGTTGAATCGTTAACAGTCCCCATGTCTTTTGTTGTCATGGTCAATATAGTGAAATAGCTGTCTCCCGAAGGACTCCAGAATTATCACTAGCTCCTTCATTATTATGGTGTGATTATTTGCTAGAGACATCAACCTCATGGATTTATGTAGACGTTGAACTCGGAATGTCTTGAGAGTAGCTTTTATCGTATTAATGGCTTTCAGGGTAGAGACCATTGGCATCTATACGAGGATATTGGTACATCTCCCATTTGACCTTTGAGTGTTCTAGGAAGCAGAGATCTGTCGATGATGACTAATGTCAGATTCAATTGACAGTAGTCTTTTTAATTCACACATTACCATATATCTTATAGGTCGGTAAAATAGATCATGTTAATAATATGCCTCTTAAATGGTAGTATGTAGAAAGAAATGTTTGATAACAAAAAGGAAATTATCGTATAAAAATTTCAAATAAAACTAAGTATTATGTTGTTGCGATGGGTAAGAGAAATGTGCAAATAAGAGAAAAACATAACCACACTTGTATTGTACTAAACAATTTTACACGAAGGAATGTGTATAATAAAGGGGTCATTTTGTAATAATGGGCAAAGTACAATATTTGTGGATTTGTTTATAATACTGATACATTTTCGTTATAGTTGAGTTGATCCGAACAGTCTTATACAAATATTCCAGGATCCTTTCAGCAGCTTTTTTAGATTCGTATCACAAGCATTGCTTTATGCACTTCAGATATGAGTAAGTACCCTAACGTAAGTACCATAACATATATATGTGCGACGCTACTTACTATTTGTTACGGCACTGATCAGTCAGACTTAAAGGGATATACTTATGTCACCCCCTGGACTGATTTGTCGTTTTCTCTTTAAACATATTGACACTAGCTTCATATATTATTGATGTCATGACCGTCGACCCCCTAATGCACTGTGGTCGTCGCAGTTAATACAACGCTCTCTTTGCAATTGTACAACAATTTATTTTAAATTTACTTTACATCAGTGAAGTATTAATAAGGAAGGGATGCAGAGGCTGGGTAGCATCCTGGGTTACATGCATAAATAACTACTTTCGGATGTTGTAATGAATCAAGTTGGTTAGTATAAAATAGAAAAGGGGATGTGATAAGTGGCACCTAGGATGAATAGCATGCTTTGGGAAGATTTTAGTCAACATATTAGAAAGGTTTTTCTACGTATGGATGGATATCCATCCTAAAATGTGAGTAAGGAAAGCCATCCGCGGGCCCCTTCTAGGCTAATTATGCAGGACAGAGAATTATTTCTAGTAGGTCTAATAATAATGAATAACAATATTTATGTATTCATTATAATATAATCTTGGGGCGTCTCCGTAGTCTAGCGGTAGCGCGTCCAACCACAGATTACTACTACCTGTGTTTGAATCTCGGTGTGTTCATATCTGAAGGTTGTTTCATCTTTTATTTCGCTTCATTATCTTTGGAGATAGATCGGCCGTTTAGCTTACCATGTACATAATATGGCCTTAATATCAATCATCATCATCATCCTTATTATTATATAATCTTGATATTACCTTTCAGACAGTAAGATGCCCCCTAAAAAGCCAAGGCCACTGAGAGGGGAAAGAATAGCTACAGAAATGATGTGAAAGATAGAAGGCCGACTTCGAAACACACGATAGGTACTTGCAGACAGAAAGAGAACCCTGTGCACGAAGAACGGCAGAAAGCAAATATGTTGCTGGTATGGCAGAACGTGAACTCAGAAAGCAGAGAAAATGGAAGCGTGATTCCGCTGAAATCATGACTCCACTTCTAAGTCCGCATCTTGGTGCTGCTACTGCTGAGCCACAATCAGGTCCGAGTATAGAACAAACATATCCTAGTGTTAGGAAGACGAGTGGTCGAAAAAAGGTTCGTCGCAACAGGGAAAAGCCTACCAAACCATTGAAAAACTAACCGTCAAATTGTAACATGAACAGTAAAGTCGTAAGAGGGAACAGAAACGTTATGAAAGGGCATGCGCAAAATTGTCGAAAGATCCAGCAACAGCGAAGTCTGAATCAAAGAAACTCGTGAGATCCGGCAATCTGAATAGTAGTGATAGATATTTACCCCTTTAATGAAAATAAAACATCTTTTTGTAAACATTTATTCATGCTTTGTTTATTATCAATGAATTAAAAATAAATTAGTCAAAGTAATCCGGTCAATGATAAAGGACAAGCAAAGATGATGTAATCGAAACACAAAATTCTAAAATAAAACTACTTGGGAGCAGTCCAAGTTTTGCATCACCATTTACTGGAACTTGGTCATCGTGTAAAAGGTCTCATAAAATATATGCCTTCTTTATTTTTGCCAGTCGAAAAATGTCAATGCATTTTTCACATATTGACTTTTAGCTTCTGATGCCAATTTCGCAGGAAATTTGCGTTATTGTTGGAAAATTGGTCTTTAAATATACGTTACGGTACTGGTGTAATATTATGTGTTTACTATGCTCCGATGAGTTATTTTGTGGGGATTTGTACAGAAATATGGACTAGTTGTCCCTTTTATGTATTTCCAAATATAATTTAAGACAACAAACGGTTAAAGATATATTCGCAAAATCTGAAAGTCACAAATGACCAGATTAGCCAAGATCCACACGGCTACGTAGATAATAGTCTACATAATGTAAATGTAACATGGATATTGATTATAAATTAATTACTCGGAAAATAATATTTTAGCCACGATATAGGGGACGAAATGCATTTGTTCAACTGTTTATAGTGTATTTTAATTAAAAGCTATGAAACTTATCTTAATTCTGATTAATACAGACATTTGGGTTCTTATTAAATGACGAAAATTATATATTAAATACCATTTACCATAAACACATAGTTCCTCGTTGTTACTCTTTGTTAAATTAGATTATAACGACATTTTATCGACACACAAACACACACACACATACACACACACACACACACACATATATATATATACATACTTACATACACACACACACACCACACACACACACGCACGCACACACACATATATATATATATATATATATATATATATATATATAAAATTATATATACCTCACAAATAAACACACACACACACAAATACGGTATACACTGACTATACATCAACTATAGTATTTTCAGTTTGTAGAAGATAAATTGATTAATTCGATGGCAATAAAATATCGTGGCTTAAATTGATTCTAAGAGACGATTGTTGATTTAGATGTGATCGATCAAAAAGTATAAGATGATGATCCATCTTGTATAAGATGATGATCCATCATGTGTCATTACTTGGTCATGTGACTGTGTTAATTAATATAAACCAAATGAGATATTACAACATATGTTACTAGATAGAAGATTTATTCTGTAGCTCTGGTCTAAACCTTATCCTAATCTCAACTCATTTATCTTCTTACTTCCTATTTGGATCTCTTTTAATTGTTGATTTAGTTTCTTCTTTTAATTTATTTACAAAATTCACTTATATTCCCAACTCCCCTTTTCCCTTCCCCTTTGCTGTATTTGACCTTGTATTTGTCTTTTATAATCCCTTTCTTTGTTTTCCTTCTACTTTTTTCTCCCATTTGTGTGCTTCTTTCCCCTTTTTATACCAGTCCCCACTCAAAGCCTCTTATTCAGGAGGTATGTTATGGAGTTGGTAGTTTTGCGTTCTGTAGCAAGTTACGAGAAGCTTTTGTTACTTTTGTGGATCGAGATTTTAGAGTGTCAGACAAATATTGGAGCTTTACAGAGCCACGAAATCATCATAAACTCTTTATTATGTTAGAAATATTAATAATAACAAAGTCACTTCTGCTAATATTTTAACCAAACTAGTGAACGGAGACTAATTAGTTATGGTGGTTAGTGGGTCCCCATATAGATTGGGTCTCCCATCTATTTTGGTTAATTAATAAATTATTTTGTTATTTCTGGAAACTACATTATTTGACGTAGGTAATAGAACATTGTGGTGCAAACTTTATGATTATAGGACTGAATATCAATTACTAACTAACTAGTTAACTTGCTAACTATTTGCACTTGCTATACTCAGAGGTAACTCAAAACTATGGCTTACTTCAGTGGTATCTCACTCTTTGATATTAGAAGGAATTCCGACCTTTTCCTGGGATACGTGGATGACTAGTAGCCATTTCGTTTGCTTCTGAAATTGTTTTATTTCATTTTTGCGCCATTGAAAGATGGAACCCTATCATTTAATGTTCTCTTGGGAAATGTATTCAGATGATGGGAACTGGAAATCAAAGTATGTTTCTAAAAATAAAGGAAGACTATCAGAATATGTGAAGGGTATCAAGTCCGGGGTGATGTTATCTAATATTGAAAGGTAACTTCAAAAATCCAATAAAACTTACACAATGAACGTTTTTTCATCACATGTCCATCTTTGCTATAAATAGTGTCCACTTCCTCTATTAAAACCACATCTTAGACTTTTATTTGACAGATCAAACAGTATAGTAATTGTAAAAGAAAATACAAACTAAAGAAATCTTTCAGCAGGAAATACTGGATCATTTTATTTATGGTAGTGATGGGGAGAGGGGGGGGGGGAGGTCTATCGAGAGGAATGAATGTTTGTGGGAATTTCATCGTATTATAGATTTGATAATCTATAATACGATGAAATTCCCACTTCACAGTAAAAAACATATACTATCGTCTTCTTCATTGTAATACTGCAATACCATAATATGACTGGTCATCTAAAACTGTCTAAGATGCTGTGAGGTAGTCAACGTCATATTATGACATTCCATGATCATAGTATGTTCCGTGTAGTCATATCTGACAAGGCAACAAATATAATCATTCTTCAATTGATCAATATTTGTATGATCATTATGGATCCGTGTGTATTCCCACACACAAACAAACGCAAACGCACACGCATAGATGCACATAAGGACACACACCGGGAGAGATAGGCCGGCCAGATATATAATTTATAACTTCGGACTATAAGGGTAACATGTTTCAATCCAATTGACCTAGGCCAGAGTTTGTTCAGCAAAACATGTATTGCTTAAGGGTTTAAGTATAGGACAACAAAACACATGGACACATGTGATTACCGATTATCAAAATATATACGGATATTGGGTTCATTTTGGTTCAATATATTTCAGAAACAATCTTATAAAGAAGATGGGATTGATTGGAGTTGAAGAAGTATGAACAGCAGTTCAGTCGTAGCATACTGTCATTTAGGAATAGATTAAATTCTGCCTTTTGTTATAAAATAACCCTTTTATCCTGAATATTTTGGGTTTAACACAATGTGGTGATGCCAAATATAAAATATTTGTTTTACTATCATTTAGTTTTGGAAGATTTTGAGTCATCCATAGCCGAATATCGGCCAAGGGGCTATAACAGGCCAACCTTTTCACTCAGGTTAGACAACAACTTGCGTAGTTATCTTGTATATGTAGGAACTCACCATTGAACCAAACGCACCCGTTGTTTACTGTTTGTACATGCTTCCGCTTTTGTACATAGCCTGCATATTTGTCGCCTAGGAAAAGCGAATTAGATGGGCCCCACAGGTAGATAAGTAGCCCAGATACATGTATATGTATATATGTATCGATATTTGGAGGTGTAGATCATTTTATATTCAGATTGATGTATGTAAAGTTCGATTTATGTATAGATTTATGAAGGTATAGGTCTCCCAGGATGTTTAGATGTTGACGTTCTGAACCAGTGCAACTATATGTGTATCCTAAAACACAAAATCAGACCGATTTCGATCCAGATTGTTTCTTACACCTATGTAAGAAAATTAGGTCGTTGTTACCATATCTTTTACGTTATTAGATTTGCTCTGTATAATTTGAAATTTGTATTTTTGTCCTCTTATGTGGGAAACGGCTTATTAATTAATACAATGTTGTTTGATGTATTTATACTCCTGGGGTCATTTGTTACTCCCGCAGGCATCTCCATGGGTATTAAGCTGGGTACAGAGTTCTTCCCATATTATGACTAATTAGATAATACTCATATAGGAAAATCGTTGAATGTATAGCTATTATAATATCGACATGTCATTTGCAATATCGGAGCTTTCGCTTATAGATCAAATAGGTCATGTGGGTAGGCGCTTTAATTTAGATCCTACCACAATTAAATGCATATACTTAAGGATGATAGGTTAGGCGTGGATGAACGTTCAGTTAGTGATCAATGGAAATGTAAGCGATTTAGCTGTTAGTTTTAATTAAATCATAGTATTTACTCAGGTTTAAGACGATATTTCGTTCTAGTCCCAGAATAAAGCTGAGGTCAGTATCTGGGGTGTCGAAAAGTTATGTGTGTAAGTTTGTTTTGAACCTCAGAATATTACTGTTGAATGTAAACTGTGGAATCAAAGTATTTATCTTGTATATGTAGTAACTCACCATTGACTATGCCAGACACATAGCCATAGGTTGTTTAGCGCGAGCTGTGATGTTAAATGGTATTTTGTATATGCTTCCGCTTTTATACGTAGACTACATGTAGCCGCTTCCCTGTGGGCGTGACATATTTGTGGCGAGCGAAAAGCCGATTAGTTGGTCCCACAGGCTGATGAGTAGTCTAGACACATGTATATGTCTACGTATTTATAGATATGTGGTGGCGTAGAATATTTTTTATTTAGATGGAAGTATGTATTGTTTTATTTATGTATATATTTAGGCAGGTATACGTCTCAAAGGACGTTAAGAGATATTTACGTTTTGAGCCAGGCCACTGTACATGTATCCTAAAACCCACACAGACACACACACACACACACACACACACACATACACAAATATGTCATTGATTGGATATCTGACCGACATACACATAAGCTAGAAGGCTTTAATAATACTACTAATAATTTTAATAAAAATAATAACAATTATAATAATAATAATAAAAAAAGGACATGAATCACCAAAGTTTAATGGCCCTTTAAGTAATCTGATATGCTTCTCATATCTAGTACAAAGCAATGACTTTCTTCTAAGCTCCCCATTAATGATAAACACCAAACCAAAAATCTGCCTTTTATCATTGTGTGTCTTGTTATTATGGCAATGATACAATCACGTCATTCCGTGAAATGTTTTTATATCAATTCTTCTCTATTGTTATGTTTTGTCACCGCTGGGACTTGTTTGTAGAACCATATTGATTAATATATATTAGTAGCCTATTTGATGCTAGATATTCCAAAACAGAGATTTATTCCTTTTAATTATATCAATTTTAATGAAGCATTGGTTGTTATCTGTTATTATTGATGTTGTTATCTTAAAGTATATACTGTGCTTTACTTAAATTACTTAAACTCCTCATTTGACTCAACTATCAGTTTCGGATTACGAAATATATCCATTTATGTGCCAAGTGATGTCCTTCGCCGACTGACTCAAATAGCATTGATTCCGACAAAGGTTACAACAATTTATTCAAAAAAATATCATTTCAGACAATATATAATTATCTACAAAGTCAAGAACAAGCGAAGTTATAAACAAATCAAAAAAAGAAACACTCTTCACCATATCCAGGTTGATATCTTCTCAGCGACACCTGATGCCGAAAGTTTCCACTGAACGGATTCCTTCTTTTATTTCGTGTCATCTTTTGCATCTCGCACTGTTTAATAAACGTCATGGTCATTTGATATCAAAGTAATAGCCTGCATGCTCAAATTATTATCAGTCAAATATGTGGTCTCTTCTAAAAGGCGGAATAGATTGATAACATTATAATTTAATCTGCGAATGGACCAATAACAGACCGGCAATAGTTTAACACTCAATATGTTATGTTATATCAAGCTATATTAGTTTTACTCTTATATTACTTGGGTGACTTTGGCTTAGGTGATTAGGGCTTAAGTGATTTAGGCTTAGGTGATTTGGGAGTTCACAGAGTGAGGGAAGACCTTTTTCTAGCATAAGTGAAAGGTTTTAGCTTCACTAATTTTTGAATACTTTCATACAGACTCAATTGACATTATGCAAAAGAGAAATAATGTGTGTGTGCGCGCGCGCACGTGTGCGTGCGTGTGTGCGCGTGTGTGTGTGTGCGCGCGCGCACGCGTGCGTGTGTTTGTTTAGTATTTAATTGATACTTGTGGCATACTAGAATTAAGAAATAATACATTTATTAAGCTCGTTTAAATAATAGCCATATTTATCTAGATACACAATACTAGGATCTTGTTTATGTTGAAGATTGGGCTCCAGCTGATAATCGTTAACAGTCCCCACGTCCTTTGTTGTTATATTTTATATAGAAAGATAGCTGTCTCCCGAAGGACTCCAGAATTATCACTAACTCCTTCATTGTTCTCGTATGATTGCTTGCTGGAGACATCAACCTCAAAGATTTATGTGGACGTTGAACTCGGAATGTCTTGAGAGTAGCTTTTATCGTATTAATGGCTTTCAGGGTAGAGACCATTGGCATCTATACGAGGATATTGGTACATCTCCCATATGACCTTTGATTGTTCTAGGAAGCAGAGACCTGTCGGTGATGACTAATGTCAGATTCAATTGACAGTAGTCTTTTTAATTCACACATTACAATATATCTTATAGGTCAGTAAAATAGATAATATTAATAATATGCCTCTTAAATGGTAGTATGTAGAAAGAAATGTTTGATAACAAAAAGGAAATTATCGAATATAAATATCATAATAAACTAAGTATTATTTTGTGTTGATGTATAAGAGAAATGTGCTTGTGATAAACTGAATTATGTTATTATTCTGATACCAGATTTTAGTCGCAACCAATGTGTTAAAACACACAACCACACATGTTTTAATAAACATATGTATACCAAGGTATGTCTATAATAAAGCGCTTATTTTGTAATGATGGACAAAGTACATTTTTTTGTGAATCTTTTGATATTAGTGATTATATTTCATTATAGTTGAGTTGATCAGAACAGCCTCACATAAATATTCCAGAACCCTTTCAGTAGCTTTCTTACATCCGTAGAGAGAAACCCATTTCTATAAGCTACATCTTCTGGCAATGATCGGGTCAGATGAAACATCCCCCAGGCAAAAGTGATACCTATTATGAACAAAAACCGGAAGTCCATTGCACATAACAGTACCGCATGTACTAGAAGACTTATTTTGTTAGAGAAAAGTCTTTAAACCAATAGGCAACGTGTTTGTGTAAATTAAAGATTATTTGGAGGTAATCTAGATTTTTTATGAAACTCAGATTGTAAGGAGAATGAAGCAGAATGCCCAACTCCTCCCCTTGATTATGTGATCAAATTGTATAATGCTTCAACAACAAATTTCTTTGTTTGAATCATGCAAGTCGGTAATATTTCCTTTATACATGCAATAAACCTACAAACGATTATTTCTTATAAATCTCCCTCATCTACCATAAATTTAAACCCAAGCAATAATGGATTCCATTATTTAGATAAAACATTTAATTACATGTTATTATCCGCGTGGTAGACAGGTAATTATACATTAGCCCAGGTGTTGTACAAACGAGTGATAGCGTTATGTAATGGCTACCACGTGACCATTATTACTTACCTTGTTAGCGGCTAAATATTACCCAATTTTAGTTAATAATCCATCAATGTTTAGGGTGTGTTTTGGGGTATGAATAGTTTTTCTTCTGACTAAAATTACAATCAATCGGTAACTGAGTGATTGAATGCCTGAGTAATTAAGTTATTGATTGATTGGTGCATTGATCAAATGAGTGAATGGATTGGGCAGTCAATAATCAGTTAGTCAGTAAGCTGTACATTGATTACATTTTGATTCTATTATATACCTTTTTAATCACCACTTCTGATATGTTAGACTACATTGTGAGCTAATTATAAAACCTTAGAGCAGAGATGGGGGGATGGTAACTTAAATAAGATTGTAGAAATCCGACTAAGTCCACAAGGATCAAAGTTAAACTGGCATCTTTTGGCAGAGTATCAAAGGATGGCGTCTAGGAGATAATATAACTCACGGCCAAAATAGAAAGAGAAAGACACGCGCACACACACACACAGAGAGAGAGAGAGAGAGAGAGAGAGAGAGAGAGAGAGAAGAAGACAGACAGACAGACAGACAGACAGAGAGGGGGGGACTATCTGGTAATCCGTTCCAAAAATATAAATATAGCTCCGAATGGTCTAGACCCGGATATATACATTGTCGCATTAGTATGACCTAGCAGTAGTAGTAGTTGTAGCAGTAATAGAAGTAGCAGCAGCAGCAGTAGTAGTAGTAGTTGTAGTTGTAGTAGTAGAATAATATAATATCGTAGTGCATAATCAGATATTGGGATTTTAGAACCGCATGTTATCTAACAAGAACATATCTAACTATCATGACAGAATTAATTTCCAACCATACCATCTGATAGCCATAAATTCGTATTGCAGGCTTTTAATAGGAAATCAATTACAGTCCACAATAGGCTTATGTCAACAAACCTAGTTCAAACTATGTCAGATGGGGTCAAGGGTTATATCAATTGACTTCTCTCTTATCAAACAGACAATATAGACTTGTCTGTTATCGGAAAATATGATCTCTTATTATTTCCGGTTCCGAGGCGTATTTCTGAAGGTCGGTAAATCACATCAAATAAACTGATGAAAATAATAGCCAAAATATGATGAAAAATATGATATTATGATACTTCTACTATTGTTTAAAATGTAGAGAGATTTGAAATACTTAAAAAGCCTTGACCAGTCATAATTTGTTCCTATCATATATGTATTTATCTTAATTTGTTGGGATTTAATTAGCACACATAAATAAACATATACCCAAATAAGGGTTTTTTGTAGACTCTTCGAGAGTAAACAAAATGATTTCCAAAGTAGGAGACGACACAAACATGTCCTATATTACTATTTTAAATCAAGTTTAATATTAGCACTAATAACTAATATTAATAAATATCTAAGCATATATTGGACATCAACTGAAAATTACTTCACAAATATTATTCAAGATTTATGACAACTTGAAAACAAATGTTGTGTCAATAGCTTCGTAATTTAGTGTATTATAATAACCTTTGGCCATTTGTTACTTGTTAAGCTTGTCTAAGAGTACTCTAAAGGTGCAGTAAAATTGCTCGGGTAATTATAACTAGAGATATGAACGTTATGTTCTACCTTAATATTTTTAGTAATATAGAAATAAAATTATTTTAAAATAGGTAGAAACACGGCAATAACATAATGGAGCCTAATTTTACTGGAATGTAAAATATTACATTGTCATCATATTTTTGGTAATTGGCTTACAGTGGTGTTGACACAATGTTATGTGGACGAAACAGATAATAAAGACGTTATGATGAAAATTGATAAATATGTCCCATTAAATCATTGTTACATAATAACATCTCTATCCTATGACTCATTTTAAAATGTTTTCAATGCCTTTCGTATCAAATGATGCCGACCATAGTAAGACTAGAAAATGTAGTTGCTTTGTAACAGATTGATAGTGTTTAACACGAAATAGAAACATAATGCTCAATCTTTTAAATTCAGTTGCTTTTCAAGATTGCTCGATTGATTTTGCTAAGACTACATTTTATCGACTCACACACACATAGACACATGCCCACGCACTCTCACACAAATACACACATATATATGCACACATTATATGCTAATTTATACATACGTGCATATACATACATACACATACACATAGACACATACATATGCACTCATGCTAAATGCACATATATGCGCCATACGTGCACGCGTAGAGATAGAATCGCACATACACACACAAGCACAATATATGCTTATAATACATCAACGATATTATTTTCAGTTTGTAGAAGATAAATAGATTACATCGGTAGCGATAAATTATGGCGGATTAAATTGATCCTAAGAGACGATTGTTGGATGAGATGTGATCGATCGGATAGCATAAATAACATCCTATCTTGTGTAAGACGATGATTAATCTTGTGTCATTGCTTGCTCATCTTACGTTGATTAATGTAAATCAAATGAGGCGAGATGGGAGATTACAACATATGTTACTAGACAGATATGTATTGTATCTCCAGTCCAAGCCTTCACCTATGCTATGCTAATTTCTTTTCTTACTTCCTTTTTGTACCGATCCTGTGGTACTTCCTTTATCTTCTTTTTTTCGATTTACTTCCTTTACTTTCAATTTATTTCTTTCATTTTCATAATGACCTTGAATTTCTCTTTTATAATCGTTTTCTTTGTTTACCTTCTACTCTTGTTCCCCCCCTTTATCGGCTGCTTTCACCCGTTTACTCGCAGTCTCCTCCGAAATCTTCTTATTCGGAAGGCGTGTTATGGAGTTGCTAGTTTCACTTTGTGTGTCACGTTACGAGAATCTGTTGTTACTTCACTGGATCGAGATTTGAGAGACTGAGACATTACACATATACCAGCGTGAATAGTCTCCATTCAGGATCCCATCCCCACAGGAATCGACCAAAGTTAGAATTAACATATCGAGATTCTCTGTACCGGTGCTAATTCCACATGGCTAAAACACACACATACACAAACGTACACACACAAGCGTATACACATCTACACGCACATAGAAACACACTCACACACACACACACTATCTCTCTCACACACACGCGCATACATAATGTACCTTATTTGGTTTAGATATTTCAACATATGTGTTTCTTTACAAAATAACTTAGCTTACCCCGGTTACGGCTGTGATCGTTTACTTGACAGGCTTTTGCTGTGGCCTTTTGAATGATGGTGTCATCGTTATGATCCTCAAATAATATTTCGTGAATCATATTTCAAAACGCTGTCATTGGATTAGTATACCTGCTGCATGTCCCAGCTAAGTTAATTGTGTTAATTCATATTCTATATCATATACAGTATTATAAAGGTTGTTCAAAGCTCTTCGTATCAAATGATACATACTTATGTTGTTCAACACCCATTACAATAATCAAAATTTACAATAATTACTGGTCAATCTTTTATATTTGGTTCCTTCTTATGGTTACTGGATTAAAACATTTAATCTTTCCACATTTGTTCAGCTTCCTAATATGACACGATCTCTACTTTCCTTTCAACATTGTTTAAAACATTAGGTGTTCTTGTTACGTACCTTATTAAATTAAATTTTCACAGCAAGTCTTATTTTACTTTCCTCAGCATGTTTCCATGTTTGTGTATCTTTTAACGCAAAGTTGTCAAAGAGATTGAATTTTTGTTTTATTTATCTGCCACGAATATAAATATATCTAACTGAAATATTCCATCTCCTAGCTTGTTTTGTTTGATGTTAAGACTATTATCACCCCATCCCTTTGTATTGTGCTATTTTAAGAATAAATGAGTAAAATATATTTTGGGGTGTTATCAAATAACTTTTGATTTAATATAAATGTTAAATAAATAAAATGTTATTGCTAGTTGACAGTTAGCTTATTACATGTCTTTGTGTAGGATGAATAAAAATGGCGTTTCTGTTAGTTGAAACTAGAATATTATAAGACAACAACAAGAAGATAAACAACAACAACCCTGACAAAAATGACAAGATGACAGTAGTCGGATTTATCGCTTAGAAAAAATACGTATACATTGCCTTTATTATTTAAAACACTTTAATTGCTGGTACATACAATTATTAATTGATTTGTTCGTAGAAGCCGCTACGTAAAGACAATTTTACATAATTTACATAATTAAAATGTAAAACGGAAAATGAGTATAAATTAATTACTCAGAAAAGAATATCTTAGCAAATATCTCAAAAACGACATTCACGTGTTCAGCTGTTTATGGTATATTTTAATTAAAGGCCACCACATTTATTTTAATTATGAGATAAATTTGAAAAACATTATTATGTTTTGTGTTGATAAAACTTTAAATTTTATTCACACATTAACAGAACACACATAGGAGAACTTTGTAGTTTTAGAGGTTTTTTTTAAATTTATATAGTTCTTGGTAGAATTATAACATTTCTGCTTGAAAATTGTCATGATAACATTTGTTATGATAAAGTGTTTTCTATTAATCAGTACTATATTTTGTGTAGTTTCACGTATATGACAATCTCTGTTTTGACGCTAGATTTATTTTAACGTTTCATATGAGCTTGCATTTACTTATAATACCTCTCTCTCTATCTCTCTCTATCTCTCTCCCCCTCTCTCTCTCTCTTTCTCTCTCTCTCTCTCTCTCTCTCTCTCTGTGTGAGTGCGTGAGTGAGTGAGTGAGTGAGTGAGTGAGTGAGTGAGTGAGTGAGTGAGTGAGTGAGTGAGTGAGTGAGTGAGTGAGTGAGTGAGTGAGTGAGTGAGTGAGTGAGTGAGTGAGTGAGTGAGTGAGTGAGTGAGTGAGTGAGTGAGTGAGTGAGTGAGTGAGTGAGTGAGTGAGTGAGTGAGTGAGTGAGTGTCTACATGAGCAGTCAATTTAACATTTGCACAGCTTGATTCTTGTATACCTTAATAGACAAAAACAGACGTTAATTAGTTATATGATTGACAGTATAAATGCATCCTCTGCTTAGAGACACGAAAACGGCACCACATTAACGATAGAATTTCGTATTATTAATTAAAATAATTACTTTCAGGACTATTAATACTTTTGAAGATTTGTCAAAAGATTATCGTGATTGAGACAACGTTGATTAGGTTAAAACCTACTGATAACACTGACAAAGTGTTGTTATCTAGATTACTGTTGAATCCCTGTTTCATTGACTGGAACCACATTTTATCGGTTTAAAAGTTGGCAATAACTCAAATCAATGTCGCAACGCAGCCAATAAGATTTGAATGAATCAACGGAAAAACATTTGTTAAACAGTTGAATTACTTAAAAATAAATTATACTATGACTGGTGAGCTGTAACGATGTGAATGTTGTGATAAAAACAATTATTTAAAAGACTTAATATTACTCTTAAAAATAGTAATTTTGATCATTTTATGCCAATTATTAATGAATTACCTCAAAGATTTGTAATAACAATATTAGACTTCTACCCTAAGGGTTTAAATTTGTATTTAGTTAGAAATGTGTAATTAATATAAATATTCTGCATAAATATTATTTTTTTCTGAAAATGTCCAAAGGTATATTTACTTATTATATAGTATTTGCTTCCTTTGTGTGTTGGCGGTAAACAACACTATCTTGCTTTTCATTAGCTCGATCCTGTAGCGGTGAATATCCCATATATTGATTAGCATTAATCGGTTACGATATCGGTTTAAAAACCCTAAACCGGGGTACATAAAACGAAATATGACTGATTAAAGAAAGTTTATTTTACACAAGAACTCATTGAGATTGAGATAGTGTGGCTGTTGTAGCAGGTAATTATAATAGTGAGCGAGCATTCAAGTCGACAGAACATATGACGGTTAAGATGATAACCAACGTCGACTATACAATGGGATGATTTTAATATCTTTTCTATCCAGAATATGTCCATGTTATACTTATACAGTGACACAGGACTCCTACAATCTGAATCGAAATATCAAATAGGTTTACAAAAACAGTGTCTATAAACCATTCCATTGCGTGTCTTCTATACTTACCTCAATCAGAGGCAAAAATATTAACTAAAATAGAAAATGTCACTGATATAATATTTCGGTGTATTACCTCACCTCTGTTAATGATATATATGCAAATAAAATAACCCAATCTGCCAACAAAAGTATAAATATTTACATAAACAAAAAAAGCGCTAATAGATAATATTAATTGACACTTATACCTACAGTTTAAGAGGACACTAAATGGCCTAAATTGTGCCGATGTGTCGTTAAACAACATTCATCCTTCATCCTTCATCCAATCTACAGTTTAAGATAATTTTTTGGCAGAAAAAAGATCATTTCATTACAGAAATAAAAGCGATGAGGCCGTGTTACGTTTGAACTATGACATAGCTTAAATTGGGAATATTGTATAGTTATTGATATTAGTATATACAATGTCTGCTATTTTGGAATGATGATCATACTCTTAAATATTTTAAGCTTAATAAATATATAAATATACTACTATAACCTAAAAATGATCAAAGTTACTTCCAGTTATAAAATATGTTTTAAGCAAGTGCTTATCTTGCGACTCCGTATAAGTTGCTACAATATTTTCCTTGTATAATTCTCGTAAACTATTTGTTCTTCAGACACCTTCTGGTGTCTTCATTTCGTAAATAAAATAATAAATATCTCATCAACGTGTTAATGTATATGAGAACAAACAAGCGGAAACCTATATAATTAATAGTTTAACAGACAGCATTTGATAAACATATTTTTTATTAAATGTCATATTATTTCAAACATTATTAAAAAGGATTAATAAGCATTAAGGTACTTTAATGCTCTCTATAATGATCTCTATTGATAAACATCATAATAATAATAATAATAATAATAATAATAATAACTATAATAATAATAATAATCTAGCGCCTAATCAATTTAGTTTCTTAAAGCATATTAAACTGAAATCAGAATTAAAACATATTCTGGCTCACGCAACAAAAATACAATTAATACACAAATACACTCGTTGATAAATATTATGAATAGGCTATTTTAAACAGTGAGTTTTAGGTACCGTGTAACTTATTTCCTTATTTCCTGCATGTTTAATATGATTATTCAAAGCCTGAAAGTAGACGCTCTGAAATATTTATCTCCTTGGCTTTTTGGCAGGCTCCCACGAAAGCCAATATGATTGAGATCGCAGTAGTATCACTGGTATATGTATACCTTTGAATTAGATGGCTCAATACTTTACGTGTGTGAAGCAAGAAATATAAAGTGCAATAAAACGTGCAGGAAGTGAGTGCAACTTGAGGAAATGGTGTTATATGTTTACTTTTGCGAGTAGGTTTTGCCAAACGTGAAGCACAGTTCTGCACACACAGTAGGCGGGGGTTTTTTTCCCCAGGGAGGGGATTATTATATAACAATAGTTTGCCATAGACCAGTCGAGCTATTGTAAGGGCCTTGGTGTAGTTTTCCATATTTCATCATTTTATTACTTACAAATAAACATTTTGTTTCTTTTTTGATAATAAGAGGACATATATAAAACATTCAACTGCGTCTTCATACCTAGGATAGTATGCAATATAAACTTCAGATCTCAAGCATGGAAATATTTGTTCATCGAAATACTTAGGATGAAATATCATCGCATTTATCACGCAGACTTCATTATTATCAGCATAACAATGATATTTAATATTATACTTTATATTACTTTAACAAAATGGTTTGATATACATATAGTTATTTTTTATCATATATCGGATCTTTGCGATGTACCAAAATGTTGACGCGTATCTGACGATATATTTCCCGCGACTAAAATACAATGATTTCTGTCGGTGAGATACATATCTGTCCATGTTAAGATATCTTCCTTGGTACCAACTGAAAATTCTATAAGCTCCAGTAGTATCGGGTAGTCGATTAAATCAAAAACTGCAAATAAGTCGAGTATAATTAATGCTTCATCAAGAGCCTTGGAAATGTCACTGTGCACTTTCAACTGGCTGTAGAATTACCTCTACGGTAAGAAGGCTGATAGCTGTCGTGGGGGTCATTGTGCCCATCCCGATAATCCAGTCAGATACTAATCCAGATGTCTGTATCTTGACTTAAATCATATTATGATTCTGCGTTTAGTATTGCAGCATGTGTGTTCGTATGTATGTATTATGGGTGTAGGGGTGTATGTGTGTATATGTGTGTATTCTTAGCCATATAGAATAAGGCACTGGCATAGAGAATCTTGAAACACGAATTCAAACTCTGGAATGTGTAATATCTCACCAGTCACTAAACCTCCAAGCAACAAAAAGTGAATCACCTACAGCCGTGGAGTTTGGGAGTAGAACACCCAAGTCAGATCACGGCAGTTCTTAGAATGTTTAGGTTATTTATCTACGCAGCCTAATATAACCTTTTTCAATTGCTGTATCTTTCTTCAAAGCAATACTATATAAACGTATATCCCACTTGCCACTGTCTTTGAAGGTCTGTTCATACAACCAGGAGGCGTCATGAAGCGACTACTATTAAAACTGATAGCTTAATTGGTATTAAAAGACTGACTTATGCGCTACAGCAGAGCGAAATGGCGTCTTAGATTCGGCACTGCTAAAACTATATGTTAACACATTCAAACCAGACCTACTGTCTGTTATTCAAATTAATATTATATTATTTATGACAGGCAGACTAGAGCTAGCCTTGAATGCAATAGTACAGACTGGACATAACTGTGCTAAAACAGACCATTATGGCGGAATTACCATGATTTATATTAACATTTTCCAACCAGACTATGCAGACTATAAATAAGGGTTTTAGTTTTATTTATTAACTGACATGCAGGCTAAAGTTAGTCTTGAATGCCATAGTACAAACTAGACGTAATTGGACTTAGGAAAGCTAAATCTATTCCCATATACTACTATGGTGAATTTTACATGCAACTAAAATTACCATATAAAACACACCAAACATGCGAACTGCCATCGCTCGAGATGTGATGCAGTGTTTCTGAGCCAAGAGTACTTATAATGCTTTAAGAACAATGAATGTTCTTATCTTTGTTCAATTTCAGCATATAAACTTTTATACCTTCCTTATCCAGTCTAGATCCTTTGAGCACGGATTTATGGTGGATCGTTTCATAAACAACCGTATTCGATGAACAATCATATACCAGTCTCAGGGGAGCAAAGTACGTGAAAGCTGAAAGCCGAAATACGTCTGAAGTAGTTGTGGATCCTGTGCAAAGCGTGTTTCGTTTCGCCCTTTTTTAGTACCATAAGGGTCAGCCACCCACGCGGTATCAAATTTACTCGGGGTTCGAACCTGCGACCGTTGGCACCAAGTGCCGGGTGTTTAACCGCTAGGCCACCGGAGTCAAGAGTACTTAATGCTTTAAGAACAATGAATGTTCTTATCTTTGTTCAATTTCAGCATATAAACTTTTATACCGTCCTTATCCAATCTAGATCCTTTGAGCACGGATTTATGGTGGATCGTTTCATAAACAACCGCATTCGATGAACAATCATATACCAGTCTAGCAAAACTAAACCGAAAAGGAATACGTTATTGTAAATAGTTTTATTAGTGATAAGCTTTGATATTGCTATAGATAATAAAGCGTACTGAAGTATTGTCGAGATTATCTGTGCAAATGCCGTTTGACACATTACAACACGCACACAATCTGGATAATGTACCTTATGTTGAACTATTTAAAAATATATTTTGACTTATGAATTTGTTCGTTACAAAATAACCTCATTCCGGTTAAGGCAGCGACAAGTTAGTTGTCATTCTTTCCTTATGGGTCTGTGAATGATAATATCAACGTTTAGATACACACATTATTTACTGAAACAAATGTATTTCCAAAAACGCTGCCATGGTTTTTACAAATGAAATCAAACTTAGACTGGCTTCATTTTATTCCAATAATGTAATACGCAAAATGAGGCAAAATTAAGATAATGCCGACTATAACAAGGACAAATCGCGATTATTTAGGAGTAAAATATATAACATATAAACAATTTTAGGAAGTTGTGATATAAGTTTATTTTTTACATAAATATTTACAAATAAAAACTTCTATCTAGTTGATGGAACGCTTGTTAATGGTATTTGTGTATGAAGAAGAATAATGAGCTTTATTTCGGCTGAAACTAGAAAACAACAACAATAACAGCACCAAAAATAACAACTTCACGAACAACAAAAACAACAACAATATAGAGTTTGGTTTTTAATAGATATAATTAAGCTACAGATCGTAATATATCACATTTGTATTAAAGTCGTACATTGATAAATGAAAGTAGCGAGATAGAATTATAATTATTAAATGAGAAATTATACAAAACATATTTTGATATTTATGTTATTATTTATGATGTGACCTTATTCGTCCAAAAGTATGAAGAGAATCAAGAACAAAATAGGATGTATTATTTTAACTTGTTCTATAATTTAGAAGTTTATGATCAGAGATATTAAATGATCTATATGACGTGGAATATTACTATATTACCGTGTAACGTGAAGAAAGGATGACCAAAAAATGGGGATATATCATTTGTATTAATAAAAATAAACAAAATTCTGTCTGACTTCTCATAATCATTCAATTAAATATATTACTTAAACAGAAGAATACAGATTAAAACAATTTAATTAAACTTTTATTAAAAATATTCTGGAACTGTTCAAGTATTTGGAAAGGGAATACATACATCGTCAAAAAAATAGATGGCAAAAGGAAATGAATGTAATATCTCTCATCTTTCAATTACTACAGTGGAAGATATGAATACGATAACGGCTATCAGGTAGAACACAGATAACACACATCTGTTGGGCCAGAAATCATTATTAATCACAACAAATGGCTCGTTTTTAAGTGGACTGATCGCTGTGACCTCAGCCAAATAAAGTAAGCGCGATGAGTAGATAAATAACTGATCAAACCGATACCGCCCCCATGACAACCCGAATGAAATTCAATATTCACTTTAGAAAAGACCAATCAGTTTAAAAGCTATATTTGATGAGTAATATTTTCGGTATAATTTCAATGTTAAAATATCTGGCTGTATACATATTAATATGAATGTTTGTGTCTAAGTATTTATTTATTTGTTTGTTTATTTGTTTATTTATTGTACAATGTGTATCTGATATATGCATTTTACATTTTACATATCAACATTTTACTGATATAAGTTAGTCAATTGTAATAGATTGAAGTTCAATAAGAATTAAAATAACAACCTTTTTATCACATAATTAAATCCAATAAATTAAAAATCATTACATTTGGACCTCAAAATTAATTTAAAAAACAATGGATACATAAGAAAAATAATGTAATTATTTGTAGTATTTATTTATATGTGTTATGCTAAATATCACAACCTGATATCCCTATTAATAAATCCGACCAATGGTTTAAATAATAATTTGGAACATGACACATTGTTATCGATTAAAGGTTAAAAGGTACATTATCGGAAAGCAATAATTAAGTTACTTGTTAACAATCTTGACTGGGACAGGGAATCTACATGTCACATTTATGGACATAGGGATTTGGCATAAAGTGGACTCTAAATAGATATGTGACAAAGGTTTCTCCAGAAACTGATCAACATTATTTTTCTGATAATTGGTGTTACCATATGAACTATAAATGTGGCTATGTTCAGCTAAAGCTACACAAAAATAATCGTTTCTTTATTTGGGACTTCTTATTAATGAAGCACAGTCATTGTTCTTGACATAAATAAAAAATGTCTGTTTTTGAAAAATAATATATGAAAACTATTATTTTATTATGTACTAGATAAATGCATATTATATTGATTCCAAGGTGATTATCAAACTGTCTAGCTAATTCGGTTGGGAACAGTTTCAGGTGGTGAAGTAAATATTCTGTGTCAGAATGTTTGGATATAATTGAAGATCATTGGTAGCCATGAAATATACTGAGAGCAGATGCTTCAGATAATACAAGACTGGCATATATAAATTTACCAAATCTGATCTTTTCCTGCAATATGCATGTAATGTTATGTTCAATTATTTTAAACGGAAATTCCTGTACCTATGAAACAGCTGTCCATATGCTTATTATTAAAAGTTTCCTTTCTGTATCAAATTATTTTGTTATGCACAAATATTATAAACCATGCATTTTAAAAGGAATCAATTATGGACATGACTGATACTTTCTGCAACAGCCTGTTGGTATTATTCGGCATTATTTTAGTTTGTCATAATGAATTTTGTATCAAATAAGGATCAACAAATGTATACAGACAGCTAATTAGTTGTGTGGAAGATTTGTAAGAATTTCTTAATGATAGAGATGATGTTGATTTGGTTAACTCAAGTTGTCCACACTGACCTAGTTTTGTATCTACAGTGCTGCTGAATCAACGATTCTTCGATTGCCATCATATCAGAGCTTTAACTAGAAAATAATAATGTAAAATATAATGAATATTTCTTGGATAGCTGCTGCAACACACTTTAAACCAACATTAGAACACAGCTGAGAAGAATAGAATGAATTAATTGGAACATTATTAAAACAGTTGAATTCCAATGCTATCCATATTTTGAGTCATCATGGTACGTATAAAGTCATAATATTCTCTGTTCAAAATTCCCGAAACGTAAATTGAATTGCCCATGAGACACAACATGCAAGATACAACTTGTAGCTATGAATCATCAACAACTAATACTTGTGAGTAAGGTGGTAAGTAATTATTTTACTGTACTTCATATACATTCCTTATTTCTAAAGCTCCATATCAGCAAGGAGTGCTACAGTTACTTAGCATTTCTCAGTAATAAAAGAAAACATTAATTAATGGATGTGTGTCATGATCATAATGTAAGTAAATAAATACAAGTACTTCCTGTGATTGCTCCATTATTTTATACAAAGACTGTTTTGTGTGTAATGATTACTTCCTGATTGTGTACTTCAATTACAGTCTGAAGAAAAGGTTTTACCTTCAATAATTATTCCAGGTGAATTATCTTGATTTAGTAATACTGATTATCAAATAAGAAACATCTAATTACAACACAATCCATGCTTATTGTTTAGTCATTATGTAACACGTGTTGGTTAAGAAATAATGGATGTTTTATTTTAATATGGCTGATACGGAGTATCGGGGTTAGGCATTGATTAACTTAACTTCTCTTGACAAACGGTTGGTGTACATTGTTTGTCTTGTATCTACATAATCATATTAATCACTGATCATTTGTTGATGTGATAAAGTATTTTAAGTTGTGTGCCGTATGGTACAACAGATACATTGGGATCTAAGTTGATCTGAAACCATTTCTCAAAACGTTCAAGATGTTATCCCTTCTGGTCGATCAGCTGAAATAGAGATTACAGTCTCAATACAAGATGTCTGACAGAAGAAACAGATCCACTTAATATCTTAATGTCGCATGTTGAATCTTTACGGCATAGGTGGGATGAAATTTCGCCCTGACATATGTCGTCTAAGTAATAACACTTTTTAAAATCTTATATTTATTATGTTCAATGAACATGATTAATGAGATGATATGACATCACACAATGATAATAATGTTATGTGATAATATTTGATGATATTGTGATTATATTATATATATATATATATATATATATATATATATATATATATATATATATATATATATATATATATATATATATTTAAATGATATATTACTAGTAGTTTTAGATTACAAAAAGGATTGCAAGATACTATTTGAGTTTTATGTTATATTGTTTTGAACGTATTTGTATTTGAGCTAACGAAAAGTATATGTATTAGTATTTGAATAGCTTTTAAGGTAACTGTATTTAAATAATTTTTAATGTATTTGACGGGCATTCTCACGGGCAGTAGAACATAATATTATAGTTACTTAGTAGATATATAAAATAATTATTATCAGTTATAATATTAAAAACATAATTCAAAGTGGCAGCCATTGTGAATAATTGTATGTATTTAATACCCACAAAATTTACGTTGTTTCAATGAAATGTCTTTGACATTTTAAAGGTTATATTTAATAGATTTCTGTGTTTGAGTGGAACATCATGCAACTTATTCTTTCTTCAATAATTAAAATCTGTATACCTGCAGAAAATAGCACACAACTAATATTTTGATAGTAATAATAGTATGAACATAACTATCTTTAATTAATTTTATATAAGTAATTGACATTAAGGATGTTAAATATGATAATATAATTCCACTTCGAAGGTTTCAAAAATCTAGGCAGAATAAAGTTGGTAGATTATATTATTATTTGCGCGTATAAGTATTTATCAATATTGTATTTGGGCCATGCATGTACATTAAGTGGGAGTATCTACTTAGGATTGAGACGACAAGTCGTTCTGGTCAAATAATAATCCATTGTACATAATTGCAACTTTATTTGTTTAACTTAGTCATTTCATTGTTTTCATATATAGGTAGTGTACACGATACAATGTTGTCATGTGGTCACCTGAAACTGTTATGTTGGTTGACGTGTCCAGTGCCCTTAAAAGGCATAACTTTTCCACCTGATCAGACAACAAATTGGCGACGGTACATCTAACGCACCTCTGTCCGTATGCTTGATATATGTAGGAATTGTTTAGCTATTCGAATCCAGAATGAAGCTGAGATCAGCATTTGAGTGTCGAAATGTTTTACGTATGGGCTACCTTTGAGCCACAGCAAATATTGTTGGATATAAACTGTGATGTCAAAGTATTTATCTTGTATACATGTGAACATATTATTGAACCACATGCACGTGTTGCTAACTGCAAGCTGTGGTATTAGATGATACTTTTTTGTTTGCTTGCGTTTTTGAGCGTAGCCTACACCAACCGATTCCCTGTGGGCGTGACATATTTATCACGTACGAAAAGCGGATTAACTGTTCCCACAGGCTAATGAGTAGCCCAGACAAATATAGGTTTACGTATGTATAGATGTATGGATGTGTACGTTTATGTACACTTAAATTGGTTATATATTGATTTAATTATGTATAGATTAATCGAGATATAGGTTTTAAATGATGTATATGTATTACTGTTCTGAGCCAGTGCAAAAATAAATACACAGAGAGAGAGAGAGTGAGAGAGAGAGTGAGAGAGAGAGAGCAAGAGAGAGAGCAAGAGAGACATAGAATCTGTTTGTCCTAGGATCAGTTCGCGTGGATAACAAATTGAGTTTGTAGAAGATAAATGGATTAAATGGTCAGCAATAAAATGTGTTTAAATAGACGCCATTAATTGACCGTCATATGAAGTGTGATCAATCAAACCTTATAGATAAAGATGAATAATGTAGAAGATGATCCCCCATATATCATTATGTGCTGATCATTTGTTGATTAATGTAATCTAAATGGGTCGAGATGGCGTAACAGGAAATGTAGTCTAAATCCCAGCTGTCTTATGTACAATAATATGTTCTCCTCACTTCCTCATGGTCATTCTCTTTATGCTTTCTTACTTGCTTACGTACTCCCTTCATTTTTTCCCTTCTGTTGTTCGTTTGTTTAGCTTCTAGAATTTTCGCTATATCTTTCGTTTATAAATTAAATATTATATTAAATTCGTCCAATCAATCAATTGATATACTTTGATAAGAATGACATTTCCACCAATCTTATGTTTGAATGAATGATTTCATCGTCGACTCAAAATAGAGTAATCAGCTGTCTGATTAGAGGTTCTGTTTCCGGTTGAAGTGTAAGGTGTACTTCCGGTCTAGGAAGAGGCCCTAACTCACCATCAAATATATATGCAATTCGGTTATTAGTGATATCAGAGTTGGTGTCATTTTGTAGACAATGTACATTCGTTCTTTATTGGCAACACAGGTTTTATCTGAACTCCTGAAGCTCGTCAAAGTTCCTTCTTTACTATATTACGTTTGTGCAAAACATATTGGGGTGTGTACCTGCATTAACATATCTCACGATTGTTAAGCATGCTTTGAACATGCTGATATTTAGGTTTAACATTAACCTCCATTAATGTATACGTTTGTTCAGCCCAGGTTACATTCTGATATTTATTTGCTTCACATTCTGTCGACGTTCACGTCTGGTTTTAATCTGTCCAGAATTAGTATATGGTACATGTAGTCACAGATGTCACAAAATGCGACCGTATTCCTTACATTAGAATATTAATGACGAAATGTGTCACATCCTGGATCGCGCTCAACGAGCCCGAATCTTTAAGGATAATCCATTGACTCGTTAAAGGTATCTTCATCAAACTTGTTGATAATGTACTGAGGATCAACACCTGTAAAGTCAATTCCATTGTATAACCTCGAAGATGTGTTTTTTCTTCTTCTATTCTCCCGGTCAGTAGAGCAGTAACATATCTAACTGGTTTAATGTTAAGACCATATACAATAAAGTAATAGGCTGACACTTGTTTTTACAGTTTATATTGTCATTGGCATTATATTGTAGCTCAAACGTTGATGGTGGAGATCCCGTAGATAGGTCCACGAGTACAGGTGAGTATTATCTGTTTGAGAAGCATTAGGGTCTGACCTAGTTCTAAAATAACTGTTGTTACCTTTTGATTATGATTCTCCTTCTTCTTGATTTACTTCAAGCCTTCCTAAATATATTATTGATTGCCTTACCTTTGTTTTACCATTTACTCTTTCATCTATTGATCATTATTGTAGTAGTTTAACAGAAATAAGAAGAATGTATGTTGTTTAAAGTGTTGTAAATCATCTAGTCAAAACACATACATTGCAGGTGGGAATCAGTACATGATTAGTTTTCTGCAAGCGGCATGTTTTACACCTGTTTTTGGAGTGTAAAACAAGTGTTTTCAAACATTTGTTTTTTATTCATCTGGTAGTAATGACTAAGTATTTTACAAAGACATCTATCCAGATGAATTCCTCTCATAATAATTCGTGCCAAATCACAAATAAACACCACAAATTCCATTTAAGTACATAGACGATGAATAGAATATGAAACTTGTCTTAACTGAGACAAGAAAGTGTAAAATCGGTGGTTTATCCTACCTGACGTGTGTGTACATTCCAGTATTCCTTCTGTCCATGTGATTCTTCAATTAGTAATAACATTTGATTTGATTGCATACTCGTTAAGTCAATGCTGGGAGAAATAACATTATCTCACTCATTCACTCAGTGGTGTCACTCACTCGTGTCACTCACTAACTCACTCCCTCAATCACTCACTGGATCGCGCCCCACACTCACATACTCAATCACCAGCTCACTCACTCTCCCAGCCATCCAAGCACCCAACCACCCACTCACTCACTCACTTACCCAGCTACGACCTCAGTCAGCCATACACACATGCACTCACCTACTCATCCACTCACTCACAAACTCACTCACTATATTTGCATATGTGCAAACGAATAAAACGATCATATTTTCATTATCACTATAACTAGTTTGAGTACCAAAGTTCATTTGATTTAAAGAAACAGTATTAACATTTAGGTCTATGGCACAAATTAATTAAATATGGGCTTAGGATAATAATGAAATAATTTTAGTTCTGCTTATTGTTCTGCAGAAATCCCTGCCCTATAAACTGGATATTTTAAAATTTTCGAACATAGCATCGCATCAATTAGTATCTTCAGTTCATCACCATCTTCAAGTCACAATGGTATCTATACCAAGGTTATATTTTCATATTTGATCAAATTAAAATTTATCTCAGTGTGAATGAGATAAAAACGATTTTTGAATACTCCCGTTTAATTTAGCTTGTGAAATGTTTAATTATATTATAATATAAAATATATATTATTGGTTGTTATTTTTTATACCAATTTGGGAATTGTTTTAGATTTTTCAAGTTGATTACAAAATATATTTTGTGTAAAATAACTTAAGATTTTATTTCCAGTTTAAATTATTTCTGAAAATCATTCCAGTCATCGAGTAAATGACAACATTTCAAATTATGTGTCACTCATTTATCTGTCAGCGTTGCTTCATTGTTATCACGTAATTCTTTACCGACACATAAACCAGAAATGATATCTAACATTGTATTAGACAGCTCCAATTTGGTTTAATTTCTACGTCCCATTACAGGATTTATACCCGGCTGATTTAAACTTTTCTGAACATGTGAGAAATTGTAAAGAGATTCTGTTGATGACTTTTATTTTAATCTTGCTTGTCTAAATGTCACATTAAATATTTATTGAAATCAACTTATGCGTTGATGTCTATAAGTAATGAGACAGAACAATATTTTCTATTAATTCGTAATCAAAAAGATTCCCATTACCGTCTGGTGTTCATTCTGACTCCATTCACATAGTGTCCGTTAATTGTCAGTTATATAAGTGAGTGACATGTTAATTTATATATAATTAGTTTCTCAATTTATTTGATGTCTTAGAATTCAGTTTGACCAATACCAATTTCATGATTTCAATTTTTTATTGCAGTTACTTTCCTTTGTTATATTGGTATATTTTCTAAGATATGAGGATTTAAATGAGAAAAGCGGCTACATGCATGCTACATGCAAACTAGGTACAAAAGCGGAAGCACGTAAAACATACCATTTGATACCACACCTCGCAGTAAACAAACAACACGTGCGTGTGGTTCAGTGACAACTTACTACATATATATGATAACTACTTTGACACCACAGTTTACGTTCAACAGAAAATTTCCTATGGTGTAAAAGAAACCAGTTTATAAAACATTTCGAGACTTCAGATGTTGACCTCAGCTCTACTCTGGGTTCGAATAACTAAATAAATCCTACCTATATAAACTGTTTCGATACAGGTCCGACTAGTCTGGCGTCGCAAGTTCTTCTCTAACCTGAGTGAAAGGTTAGGACTTTTATAAGTCCTGAGTAAATACTATGATTTGCTGGAACCTAATTACTAATCCTCATACGTTTCAGTTCATCACTAAGTGAAAGTACATTCACGTCTAATTTAGTGTTCCTAAATATATGCATTTAGGTGTGGAGGGATCTAAAGTAAAGCGCCTATCCACTTGATCTATTTGACCCATGGTCGAGAACATCGGATTTCAGGCAGATCTCCGATACTGCATTGTATCTGCGATAACCAAATTGATAACTGTCGTGGAGGTCATTGTGCTCATCCCAATAATCCAGTAAGATACTATTCCAGATAAAGGTGTCTCGGGTCAAGTCATTTGGATATTGGACGTTTAGTATTGCAGCCTGTATATATATATATATATATATATATATATATATATATATATATTGTGTGCGTGTATGCGTGCGTGGGTGCGTATGCGTGTGTGGATGGGGGTGTGTGGGTGTTGATTATTTACTCAGTACTGCTCGCATAATACAATTAGGAAATAATATATTTTATGAGGACGTTTAAATAATAGCCATATTTATCTAGATACACAATGCCAAGATCTTGCTAATGTTGAATGCTGGGCTTTAGCTGAAAATCGTTCACAGTCCCCATGTCCTTGTTGTCATAGTCTATATAGAAAGATAGCTGTCTCCCGAAGGTCTCCAGAATTATCACTAACTCCTTCATTGTTCTGGTATGATTACTTGCTGGAGACATCAACTTCATGGATTTATGTAGACGTTGAACTGGGAGTGTCTTGAGAGTAGCTTTTATCGTATTAACTATCATTGGTATTAAGATATACGAGGATATTGGTACATCTTCCATGTGATCTTACAGTGTTCTGGGAGGCAGAGATCTATCGATGATGACTAATATCAGATTCAATGGACAGTAGTCTTTTTAATCCTCACATTGTTCGATAAAATTATCGAAAATAAACATCATAATAAATTAAGTATTATTTTGTGATTTTGTATAAGAGAAATCTGCTTCTGATAACTGAATTATATTAATATGCTGATACCAGATGTTGGTTGCAACAATGTATTGAAACACACAACCACACATATTTTAATAAAGATTTCTATAATTAGGAATGTGTAGAATAAAGTGGTAATTTTGTAATGATGGACAAGGTGTAAATTTTGTCAATCTTTTGATAGTACTGGTTAATTTTCATTAAAGTTGAATTGGTCAAAACAGCCTCACATAAATATTCCAGAACCATTTCAGTACCTTTCTTACATCCGTAGAGAAAAACCTATTTCTATCAGTGATTGGGTCAGTTGAAACATCCCCCAGGCAAAAGAAGTACCTACTATGAACCAAAACCGGAAGGCCATTGCCCATTAGAGTACCCCGTGTACAAAAATACGTATTTTATGAGAGAAACAGTCTTTAAACCAATAGGCAACGAGTTTGTGTGAATTAAAGATTATTTGGAGGTAAGCTAAATGTTTTTATAAACTCATATTGTAAAAATAATGAAACAGAATATCCAACTCCTCCCTTTGATATCAAATTATTTAATGCATCATGAACAGTTGTCTTTGTTTGAATCATGGAAGTCGAAAATATTTCCATTGTACACCCAATAAGCCGACCAAGGATTATTTCTTATAAATCTCCCTCACCTACTTTTATACAGATCTATCGACAACAAAAATAAACCCAAGCAATAATGGCAGCCACTATTTAGATAAAATTAGTAATTACATGATATTATCCGCCTATTTAGACAGGTAATTAAAATTACAGTCAATTAGTAAATGAGTGATTGAATATCTGAGTAACTAAGTTTTTGATTGATTGGTTCATTAATCGAGTGAGTGGGTGGATCAGGCAATCAATCAGATAGTCAGTAAGCTGTACATAATTACATTTTGATTTTATTATATCCCTTTTTAATCACCACTTCTGATATGTTAGACTATATAGTGAGCTAATTATAAAACCTTAGAGTAAAGAGGGAGGATGTAACTTAAATAAGATTGTAGAAATACGACTAAGTTCACAAGGATCAAAGTTAAACTGGCAGCCTTTGACCGAGTATCAAGAGATGGCATCCAGTGGATAATATAACCAGAGAGCTTAAATATAGAGAGGCGTTACTCTTACTGCGCCATGTTGAATTTTGAACCAGTGGCGCCTCCACCGACCGGAGGTATTTCTCAGATAAACAAAAGCTCTCTGGTTGTCCACATGTGATCGTGTACATGTGTGCGCATGGTTGAAATGAATTGCCAATACTAGTACTATATGTTACATGATCACGTACTCTTTTATTAATTAACACTTTAATTGTGCACACATGATATCGAAGGAAACTAAGCTCTGAAACTGTAAATAAATAATTACGTGAGTTCATAGCCCAGTCACTTAATTAATTCATAGCCTACAATTTGCGATCACTTGACAGCTGATCAGAAAATAAGTGAAGGTAGTTTAGGTTATTTCACAGCTTTGTGTGTAGAAGAAGTTTTTTATAATGAAAACAATTAGGTATATATGAGGTAAATGCATACAAACATACTTTCATCATGTCAGTTTATCATAGTCCATAAATGTTTATTTATTTGGATATATACATATAATGATATATTCAGCTATTATAACGCAACGATAACACAATTCGCCATATAGTCATCATGTCCGTTTATCATATATTAACTAAAAAAATTATAAGTTCATTTAAAGTCTACACCTCAATAATATAGACCATGCAATATAGACCTGCCCAGTTGAGAACAAAGAATATACATGGAATATTAACAATGTTTATGTTTGCGTTAACATATTAGAGATAGAGAAATTAGTACTTTTATACAATAAGCGGCATCAAATCTCTTGTGCCACGGGTTCATCTATTGTTACAATCAGTCATTTGTTATCAAATGGACAGAATAACCCAAATTGCTTCCAGCTCTAAACAACCACTACTACAAAAATATTACATTTAGTCCAGATCAGTGAACTATTTAAAGTTAGACAGATTATACCCAGAGATGTAACAGACACATGCATTGACTACTGTAACAGATAACACCAGTAAATCTGTATCCAAGAGATTGGCCTGTTTACATGGTATCTCATTATCATAGAACTTCAAGGACTGAAACAGAACAATACCTTGTAAAATAATTACTTGAACCAAGTGAATACACAATGTTTAAACACAAGTTTTCCTTTTTTCAAGTTGGTTAAAGAATTTGATTTGATATGCATTTAAGTTATGAAGTGAAGTATACCAATTAAAGCACATGAGCTGAACATTCAAGTACTAATTTAGGTGCTGGTAATCCTTTTTTGTATCTGTTAATACCTTCCTCTTTGATTTCAGTAGATGCATGCGGTGGATTTGGTACATCAAAAATAGTTGGAATAGCATTCTAGATAAGTTGTCTGTTTCATGAATTCGTTTCAGTGAAATGCATATCATACATTCTACGATTAGTATTCAAGTAATTTAAATCTTTCCTCATATATCTGAACGACAACAATTAAAAACGCATCTTTTACTTCTGTCAATAGAAAAAAATAACAAAATGAATGTTTCTACCACTAGTTGAGGTATTTAATAATTAATTTAATAACATTAAATTATAAATAGAAGTCCATATATATCAATAAGTACCAATTGCTTACGTTTAAAAATAAATATGGATGCAGGTGATCATGTAAATACTCAGCTACTTATAATTATTGTACTTAGGGAAAAATTATCTGATTATAGTAAATTATAAGTAATGTAATTTTAGAAGTCCAATTATATTATTAACAATAATAAAGTAAAATATACCTCCCGCCCATAACATCTTCAGTGGCTCCAGTACATGTAACTGTAAGCTTATGTATATCTTGCATACCCATTTTGTCATTAATAGGTTGATATTGTTCAATAAAATTTAATCAGATTTTGTCTGAAACAAATATAGATCCTGATTGGGCCTACTGCTTGGGTCATGTCAAGTAGGGGCGTGTCTCCTTCAAATTGTTATGCTTATTTTTAAAATATCCTTTATTTTTAAAAGCCAGATCATATCAAATTTTTACACTAGTTTTCATTTCCTTTCGGGGAGTCTTTATTTGTACATACTTTTTCTGTTACTGCTGCGTAGAATGAACCAGTGCCATTAGGCGCCATGTTAACGAAGGGAGCTGTCCGTGACCATCTACCTCCGGTCACTAGGACCCTGGCGCTCCATGAATTCAAAATGGCGTCCCATGTTAAAACGCGAAGTAACACGTCTTGTTATAAATAGTCTTTGATATAAACTCCCGGCAAATATAGAGAGGGAGGGTGGTGTGTGTGTGAATGACTCTCTGGGAAACCATTTCCAGATACATTGATATAGTCATAGAATGGAATCCTGACCCGGAGATATGCTTTGTCAGAGAAGTATGATGAGGTAGTTGTAGTAGTAGAAGTAGTAAAAGTAGTAGTAGTAGTAGTATTTATAGTAGTAGTAGTAGAAGTAGTAGTAGTAGTAGTAGTAGTAATAGTAGTAGTAGTAGTAGACATTTTTTATGTTATAGTGCATATTCAGATATTGAATATGATATTATGATACTTCTACTATTGTTAAGAATGTAGAGTTTGATGTATTCCAAGCTTTGAAATACCTACACAAGCCTTGACCAGTAATAATTTGTTCCTATCATATATGTATTTATCTTAATTTGTTGGATTTTAATTAGCACATATAAATAAACATATACCCAAATATGTGACATAAACAAAATGATTTCTAAAGTAGTGACGACACAAACATGTCCTATATTACTATTTGATATCACGTTTAATATTAGCACTAATAACTAATATTAATAAATATCTAGGTTTATGTTGAACATCAACTGAAGATTACTTCACAAAATGTTTTCAAGATTTATGACAACTTTGTGACAATTTCAGGAAATAGAAAACAAATGTTCTGTCAATAGCTTCGTAAGTTAGTATATTATAATAACCTGTGGCCATTTGTCACTTATTAATCTTGTCTAAAAGTACTCTAAAGTTGCACGAAGATAGTTCAGCTTATTTATTACCTGAGATATTAACGTTATCTTGTACATGGTCCATTTTTACTTAATATGGTAAGACTTGAAATATTTTAAGTCGTTTAAAAAATAGGCAGAAATACGGCAATTTTATAATGGAGCCTAATTTTACTGGAATGTAAATATTACGTTGTCATCATATTTTAACTTAGAAGATAAATCAGATCACGTGACTCTTTTTTGTTCTGTAATTGGCTTACAGTGATGTTAACACAAGGTTATGTGGAAGAAACAGATAATAAAGACATAATGATGAAAATTGACAAATATGTCCTATTCAACCATTGTTACATAATATATATATATATATATATATATATATATATATATATATATATATATATATATATATATATATAACAATATTTTATACAAAATCGACTAGAAGACTTGATGGTTCACACATCTAAGTTATTTTTGTTAAAAAATGTATTCTCTATCCTATGACTCATTTTAAAATGTTTTCAAACCTTTCGTATCAAACGATGTCGATCATTGTAAGACTGCAATATGTTCGTGTATGCTTTATAACATACTTATATTGTTTAACACGAAATAAATTAATAATGCTCAATTCTTTATGTTCTATTACTTTTCACGATTGCTGAATTAATTTGGTTAAAACTTGGAGAGACACGCCCACACAATCACATGCAAATACACACACCTACACACAAACGTACATACATACTTATACATGCACAAACACGGTATATGTTTATAATATATAGGCGACTGGTGAGACGTTGCACATATATCAGCGTGAAAAGTCACCATTCAGGATTCCGTCCCCATAAGAATCGTCCAGAGTTTGAATTCACGCTTCGAGATTTTCTGTGCCAGTGCTTTATTCCATATGGCTAAAACAAAGCACAAACACACAAATGCATACACACAAATGTACACACACACACACACACACAAACAGGGACACACACACACACACACACACACACTCTCTCTCTCTCTCTCTCTGTCGCACGCACATACATAAATGCCTTATTTAGTTCAGATATTTGAACAAATGTTTCTTTATAAACTAACCTAGCTTATCCCGGTTATGGCTGTGAACGTTTACTAGACAGGCTTTTACTATGACCCATGAATGATAATGCCAGCGTTCTGGTCCCCAAATAATATTTCGTGAACACACATTTCAAAACACTCTCATCGTTTTTTTACAAATAAGGTCAAACTTGGACGGACATCATTTTATTTCAATAATCTCAGTTGCAAATGATGCCAAAGCACACAACTTAGATCAAGCCGACTAAAATAAGGATATATTGTTATCATACCACGTTTGATTTACCATAATTATTAACAACATTAATAACTCCTTTCCCTAGTTGATGGAACATTTATGGTCTTTGCGTAAGATGAATAATAATGGCTTATCTATCGGTTGAAACTTGGACCTTGTATGACAACAACAACAACATTAACAACAATAAGAACAACAACAAAGTGATGATATTGATGATTATGATAATAATTATAATAATAATACTAATAAAAAACAATAAGAAGAATCATGTAATAAACAGTTTGTAAACTTCTTCCCGCTTACATAATTCAGTTAGTAAATAATAAGATTGGGTAAAAATAAATACTATTTAAACCGTTTTAATTAATAGCCCTGATTCTCTAGACACATAAATTCAGCAACATGATCCTGCTGTTTGTTTTAGTGAAAGCTTGGCACCAACTGATAAAGCTGATCCTTTATTTTAGCCATCCACTTTGCCGATGTCGCTTACTGTCAAAGTAGATATGGATAAATACTTGTCCTGTCTCCCGAGGGACTGTACAATTGTCACTAGTTCTTTCTTTGTTTAGTCACCATTACTTCCTGGATACACCAACCTCCTGGACGTCTGTAGACTTTGAACACTGTACGTCTCTGGAGTGGCTTGTTTTCATGTTAATGGCTCAAGCTGTCTACCACTGGCATCTCTACAATGATTTCTGAATATTTATCTCTCATGTTGGATAGCAAATTATGTAGTAAAAATGTCACAATGAACTATGTTACTGACTAATAATAATAATAATAATAATAATAATAATAATAATAATAATAATAATAATAATAATAATAATGTAATCAAAATCATACCAGACTGCCATCAACAAATTATTTTCCAAATATCCTATACAAATTCCATAAGTTTATGCTACAGGCTTTTCATAGGGAATCAATTATAGTCCACAGTTGGTTATGTAAAGAAAATTGCTTCAATCTATGTCAGATGGGGTCAAGGGTTATATCCATTGACTTCTCTAGTATCAAACAGACAGTATACACTTGTTGGTTATCGGAAAATATAATCTCTTCTTATTTCCAAATGAAAGTCGGCAAATATCATTAAATAAGCCTAATATAAATATAACAGCCTAGATATTATGAAAAATACGATATTATGATACTACTACTTTTTAAGAATATAGATAGATTGATGTATTCCGAGCTTCATAATACTCAGTAACGCCTTGACCATTCATAACCTGTTCCTATCATATATGAATTTGTCATGTGTTATCGGTATATAATTAGCACATATAGGTTATATAGCCAAATTTGTGATAGTAACACAGCGAATTAATAAATATTAATAGAAGTATTGGACACCAAGCATTAGGTCCCAGTATAAATGTTAACCCTGGAAACAGACAACAAGTGAAAACCAGATGAATGGAGCTCACTGTGGTTTGGTGCTAGATACAGGTTGGAAAATATAGATGGATGAATGTTGTTTAACGACACATAGGCACAATTTAGGCCATTCGGTATCCTGGGAAAATATAAACGAAGGTTTTCCGGAAGAAAGAGTTTGATAGGCAATGGCATAGAGTTTGAAAATGATACGAGATTGAATAGGGAGCCAATGAAGAGATTTTAGGAGTGGCGCAGAATGGGAAAACTGAGTAGACACTCCTTAATTTCAAAGTTTCCACTGCATCTGATCATTTGATGATAACTTTTGCATTGTTCCTTAACTATGAGTTTGCTCAATCCCTGTACTAGGTGCTCCACTCAGCACAATTATTTTAATGATATTGGCGCTATAGAAATTTGTAATTAAATAATTATTAGTAGTATTACAATTAGTATTATATAAGAGTATTATATTTATCTAAAAATAAAATACTATTACTTAACGCAGATGATCCTTTTCGGGCCACAATATAATTTTATTACCACTTTTAAGTTGCTGTAGGATCGCTCAGACTATTTATTATTGGAGTTTGAACGTCATCTCATACCGTTACATGGTTACAGTTTAGATAGTTTAATAGATAATAGGGAAATATTCTGAATATAACATTACGGACACTAATGTTAAAACTTAGCACATTGTTTAAGACACTCGATAGAGTGTTAAAAGTAAAATTGGATTTTGTGATCAAATTGTTGAAGCTGAAAGCTGGTCAAATCACATGGCTCTTTTTGGCTTCTAATTGGCTTATAGTATTGTTTACAAACTTTTATGTGGCTGAATTATATAATTAAGGATTTAATGTGCAAATTAACGTACATTCTATATTAAAGCATTGTTATATAATTATATATATATATATATATATATATATATATATATATATATATATATATATATAATTTTTTATATATATATATATATATATATATATATATATATATATGTGTGTGTGTGTGTGTTTGTGTGTGTGTTGGTGTGTGTGTGTGTGTGCGCGGTGTGTGTGTGCGTGTGTGTGTGAGTATGTGTGTGTGTGTGTGTGCTTAATATTATTGTGGTAGTTAAAAAGCATTTATTATTGTTTACTTTTCTTTAAAATTGTCTTTGAATTAGTTAATAATTGATGAAGTTATGACGAAACTAACAAAACAAAATGTATAATAGACTATGTCCCAGCTAAGTTAATTGTGTTAATTCATATTCTATACCGTATGCAGTATTATAAACTTTTTTCAGAGCCCTTCGTATCAAATGATGCCGACCATAGTGACACCACAAAGGCTTGATTATTTTTATTACATACTATGGGGATCCCATCCCCATAGGAATCGACCAAAGTTAGAATTAACATATCGAGATTCTCTGTACCGGTGCTAATTCCACATGGCTAAAACACACACATACACAAACGTACACACACAAGCGTATACACATATACACGCACATAGAAACACACTCACACACACACACACACTATCTCTCTCACACACGCGCGCATACATAATGTACCTTATTTGGTTTAGATATTTCAACATATGTGTTTCTTTACAAAATAACTTAGCTTACCCCGGTTACGGTGTGATCGTTTACTTGAGGTTTTGTGTGGCCTTTTGAAATGATTTTGGGGTTCATTATTATTTTTATTTTTTTTTAAAATTTTTGAATTAGTTTAAAATTGATGGGCATTTGGAAAATAAAAAAATATACCTGGCTATGTCCCAGCTAAGTTAATTGTGTTAATTCATATTCTACATCATATACAGTATTATAAACGGTTTTTTTTCAAAGCCCTTCGTATCAAATGATGCCGACCATAGTGACACCACAAACGGCTTGATTATTTTTATTACATACTTATATTGTTCAACACCCATTACAATAATCAAAATTTACAATAATTACTGGTCAATCTTTTATATTTGGTTCCTTCTTATGGTTACTGGATTAAAACATTTTAATCTTTCCACATTTGTTCAGCTTCCTAATATGACACGAGCTCTACTTTCCTTTCAACATTGTTTAAAACATTAGGTGTTCTTGTTACGTGCCTTATTAAATTAAATGTTCACAGCAAGTCTTATTTTACTTTCCTCTGCATGTTTCTATGTTTGTGTATCTTTTAACGCAAAGTTGTCAAAGAGATTGAAAAAAATTATATTTATTTACTACGAATATAAATATATCAAACTGAAATATTCCATCTTCTAGCTTGTTTTGTTTGATGTTATGGCAGAACAAAAATCATTTCATTACAGAAATAAAAGCGATGAGGCCGTGTTACGTATGAACTATGACATAGCTTACATTCGGAGTATTGTATAGTTATTGAATATTATTATATACTATGTCTGTTATTTTGGAATGATGATCATACTCTTAAATATTTTAAGCTTAATAAATATATAAATATACTACTATAACCCAAAAATGACAAAACTTACTTTCAGTTACAAAATATGTTTTAAGCAAATGTTTATCTTGGGACTCCGTACAGGCTGCTACAATATTTTCCTTCACATATTCTAATATTATTATGTGTAATTGTTGTAAACTGTTTGTTCTTCAGACAGTTTCTGGTGTCCTCATTTTGGAAATAAAATAAAAAATATATCATCAACGCCCATATGAGATCAAACAAGCGGAAACCTATATAATTAATAGTTTAACAGACAGCATTTGATAAAAATATTTTTTATAAATAACATATTATTTCAAACTTTATTAAAAGGATTAATAAGTATTAAGATACTTAGCAAATGCCAGAGGAAATTTGCTTTCAGTACTCGTCTCATTAAATTACATATATTAGTCAAAATGCCCTGAAATGGAATACAAATGTTAGTATGGTAGTTTCATAAATTAGATAATTCTAATAGCTATTAACACAACTTTCTAAGCAACTTAGTGTCTGTGAAATCATGTTTTGTTTTTGTTTTATTTGTCCCGCCAAGACGTGACAATGTCTGGTGTCATTTTTCTAAAAACGGCTGTCATGTCCAAATTATTACTAATCGTATATTTATAATACCACTTTGTTTACCTAAATTCGATATTTTGTATATAAAGACCTTATAAATCGCGTCTGTACCGGATGACATTTACTCAGAGATGCGTCTTCGTGATAATGGTGCTGATGTCATAGCCTTTTGTCTGAGCTTCCTACAACTAGTGATTTAAATATAATAATTTTAATAGACTTGAATGAACAACGTAGACAGCTTGCAGTATCACGTACAATAATGTATTCATCCAGTAATTAGATGCTGGTGGATTTACAGACACAAATGGATTGATAAGTCTAATGTAGACTAATTATGTGGAAAGAACAAAATATTAAATATACCAACACACTATACTATGTATCAATATATAATCCTTGGTACCTGATTAAATGACTATTGACTATAAATATAACTGCTAAATTATTATTACAATAGATAGCCATAAAGCTACAATAACTACAATTGCCCATTAATAAAGGTGGCCGTGGGATGGGTTTTATTTTAATATGATAAAACTACTATACTGTAAACATATAATTGTTAAACAAAAGTAGAGTAAATTCCTAAAGTAAAATGTACTCTCCCAAACCCTTATGATGTTATTATAATGACTATTATACTGAGTCGTGAACACTAAATAGAGCGTACCAATAATACCTATATTGCCAATACTACCTATATTACCAATACTACCTATATTACCAATACTACCTATATTACCAAGTAGAGTAAATTCCTAAAGTAAAATGTACTCTCCCAAACCCGTATGATGTTATTATAATGACTATTATACTGAATCGCGAACACTAAATAGAGCATTACCAATAATACCTCTATTACCAATACTACCTCTATTACCAATACTACCTATATTACCAATACTACCTCTATTACCAATACTACCTACTATTACCAATACTACCTATATTACCAATACTACCTATATTACCAGGGAAAGCTCTTAACATAAATACATTGTCGTTTTCTGGAAAGGTCGTTCTCTAACAATAAAATCATAAACATCCTGAGTTCTTAACAGACTCACGATAATCGTTAATTATATTACGGCTTAAACAATAACAAGTGGAACAACTCTGAATTAATTATTATACAAATTATTATTTATTTTTATGTTATATCAGTTAATGTTTCACTTCAACAATTATCAATCGTATAATCCAGCAGATAGAGTTTAATAATTCACAATGAAGACCCCCTCCTTATTCCTATCAACACCCTATGTAGTATAGCTATTAACATCAGATGTTATCTTTACCAGCTCACAATATGATAGCAGCATAAAGAGATTACAAAGATGTATACCTAAAAGTGGGAAATTTATAAATTACACAACACAGGTAATACTAGTATTTGAATACCTGGGGATATGCAATATTATAATATATTATTTTAATATGCGTGTATGACTAAAGTGATTATAAGGAAAATCAAGAAACTTTGTTTTAGTGCTCTCTGAAAAGTTCGTTATATATGTATGTAATTGGGTTACTGATAAGTGTAAATATTTCACAATAATAAGAATAATAATAATAAACGTTATTTAGCTAGCGCCTGAACCGATTTTAGTTGCCTATGGGCATGCTAAACTGAAATCAGAATTAAAACATGTTCTTGCATGAAAACAATTAATACACAAATACTCTGGTTGATAGATATTAAAAATAGGCCAATTTAAACTAGTGAGTTATGGGCATCGTGCAAATTATTTCTTACTTCCTGCATGTTTAATATGACTATTTCAAAGCTTGAGAGCAGAGGCTCGGAAATATTTCTCTTCTTCGCTTTTTCGTAGTCACCTATGAAAGAGAACAAGAGTGAGATCGTGTTAGTATCACCAGTATATACCTTCGAATTAAATCTTTCAATACTTTAAATGTGTGAACCAGGATAATCTAAAGTGAAATGAAACCTACAGGAAGTGAGTGCAACTGGAAGAAAATTGTGTTATATGTTCCCTTTTGAGAGTTTGGTGTTACCAGACGTGCGGCACCGTTCTGCATTCAATGTTTTACGGTTTTTCAGAGAGATGCGCGTATTATATGACAATGCTTTACCATAGTTCTGTCGAGAAATTATAAGGACCTTGATAAAGTTTTCCATGTTTCGTCAGTTTATTATTTATGAATAAACATTTTGTTTCTTACTTGACAATAAGAAGACCTAGATACCTGCGTATTCATTCCTGGGATATAATCCGAAAGGCCTATATAGTCTATTTACAATTTTCTGAATCCATGAATTTGTCATAGTATAAGGTAGTATGGTGAATTTGTCATTCCACGGGGTCACTGTTGAAATCCAGCCGGGTTGTCATTCCAACAACCTTGGAGAAATTATTTATATATAAATTAGTTCAGCCATTATCGAAAAACCTATTTTATTAAATATTGTCGAAAGTATGCACGGTACTATCACAAAAGGGTATCCATGCCTATGTTTATAAAATCAATTATTATGATAAACGCTATTAAGAACTATTATCATATATATTTATCCAAATAAGCAAATAAGCCACGGTCATTATCGCAAAACCAATTTCCTTCAATATCTCTGACAGTATGCAAGTAATAATCAAATAAAAGTTGGGTCTATAGCCACATTTTTATGGTCAAGGATGTTGATTAAACCTTTTTTTTTAAATTCTATGTAAATATTTATCGATTTCCATAATATTGTCACAGAAATGGTGTACATAGATACATATTCACAGTAAATAATAATGATAAACCTATCATCAAATTATTATGATTTATGTTATCTAAATGGTGTATATGTTTTCATATTATGAGTCAGTGCCACCCTATTCATGTATCTTAAAATACACACACACACACACACACCCGCACGCACACGCAACACACACACACACACACACACACACACACACACACACACACACACACACACACACACACACACACACAACATATATATATATATATATATATATATATATATATATATTCATACACACACGCAGAGAGAAAGACAGAGATGGAGAGAGAAGGGGGTCATTTGTTTATCTTAGGATCTGTTGGCGTGGATATAAAATTGGGTTTGTAGAAGACAAATAGATTAAATGGCCTGCAATAAAATATGCTTAAATAGACGCCTTTAGTTGACCTTTAAATGAAGTGTGATCAATCAAATCGTATCGATAGGGATGAATCTTGTAGAAGATGGGCCATCATCTATCATTATTTGCTGATCATTGTAGATTAATATAATATAAATGGGTCGAGATGAGGTAACACGAAATATAGTGTAGATCTCAGCCATCTTATTTACACAAATATTTTCTCCCCACTTCCTTATGGCCATTCTTATTATGCTTTCTTATTTGCTTACGTGCTACCTTCATTTCTTCTGTCAGTTCCTTTTTCAGCTTCTTCGTGTTACGCATTCCCATTCGACAAATAGGCCACAACTTTATGCAAATAACTTGAACCTGCACCAACAATAGTCGGCTACTACAGTGTAGTGTATTCAAAACGGGGCCAAACGAGGGAGGTACTTCGGATACCATTAATCAAGGGGATCCATACTATTTAATTTTGTTAAAAACTTAATCTGTTCAACCAAACACGATACTACTTTGTTGTATAAAAATATCGACTGGGTAACTTTATAATGACACATACAAATATTTCACCTATTTACATGTAAATTCCAACAATCACTGGATTAATACACATTAATACAAATGACATTTCCATCAATAATATATTTGAATGATTTCTTTATCGACTCAGACTACAGTAAGCAGTTGTAGGATTTGACGTTCGGGATCCGGTTGAAGTGTAAGATTTACTTATCTCACCATCTTAATAGCAGAAACCAAGTAGAAAATATTATGTGATTTAAATATACATTGGGATTGTTAGAGGAATGTATATACCAAACAACTGACTGACATTCTTAGATCTATCTGCCAATCTCAGGCAACATGTCCAAGAAAGAACACACTGACATGGTCTCATCTTAGATCTTGTAATTTTCTGTGATATTGGCAATTTGAATAAGGGTGTGTCTGTGTCTTCTCTGATAATTTCTTTATTAACTTTAATGTATCTTGACAGAAACAATCTGTTTCAGCTAAAGCTATTTCATATAGAAAATATAAGTCGATTGGCAAGGAGGCCTTTCTTGCTGATCTGTGAGTCTCTTCTTTGGTATTGGATCCATCGGATGATGTGGATCATCTGGTGGATCACTATTATAGTACATTGAAAAATATCGTGGATGAGCATGCATCTTTAAGGACAAAGGAAATGCCAAGAAGACCAATGCTTCCATGGTACAATAAGAACATACAAGCTGTGAAGAGACACATAAGGTATTGTGAGTGGTTATGGATCAGGGCGAGTTTGTGTGTTTATTGTAAAACGTTCAAGGTCAGGAAAATTCTAGTTAAAAATATCCTTGCCTCTGCTAAATCTGGATATTATAATAAAAAGATCAAAGCCTCCAAGGGAAATCAAAGGACTTTTTAAGTGCTGTGAATACTGTATTACATAATCGTCAATCTATCCTTGCAAATATTATCAACCCAGATAAAGATATGGTCCACTGTTTTAATAACTTCTTCTGTCAAAAAGTAGTAAATATACATAGTCGGTTCCCTTGCAGCACCGTATCACAGGATAAGCTGGTAGAAGAGTCATACATGTCTGTGATGGATATATTTGAGCCTTTTACAGAAACTGATATCAGACAGTTGCTGAAAAGGTCATCTAATGCTTTCTGTGCAGTTGACCCTATGCCTACATGGCTTGTGAAAGATTGTCTGGGTGTTCTTATAAGACCAATTACAAATATAGTTAATAAATCATTATCTCTGGGTGTTTTCCCAAGATCGATGAAAGCTGCCCTTGTAAAACCATTAATAAAAAACACACTATGGACTGTAATACTCTAGACAATTACAGAGCTGTTTCAAATCTTACATTCTTATGAAATGTTATATAAAGGACAGTTGCTTTAATCAATAATAACCTTAATGAATCACTACAGTCTGCCTATAAAAGATGTCACTGCACTGAAACAGACTTGATTAGGGTGAAAAATGATATCATATCAATTGATCAAGGTAAGCTAATACTACTTGTTCTTCTGGACCTGACTGTTGCATTTGATATAGGTGACCATAATGTACTTTTAATAGGTTAAAAGACATGTTTGGTCTGTCAGATAAAGTACTTGAATGGTTTCCATCCTTTCTAGAACAATGCTCCCAGAGAGTAAAAACAGAGTGACAAATACTCGAAAATATGATCATATCACCCCAATTCTTCAAAAGCTACATTAGCTACCTGTTAGACGGCGTATCCATTCCAAGATTTTATTAACAACTTATAAATCTATTAACGACATGGCGCCAGAATACCAGAATTTGGCGAATTTGGCAAATTGCAAAACAAATAGCCAAATTAAAACTAACATACCATCATAAATATAGTTGAAAGCTCAAAGTTGTGAGGAAATACTATTGTTCTCCTTAGTGTATGCTTGTGTAGGCAAATCAATATACATACAACAATTAAATTGAACGTTGGTGAATATCCGTTGATATTTAATATTATAAAAAGTGTTTATTTCACAGCCAAAGAATTGGAATTTATTAACGCTAAAACGTAAATATCAAATCAGTTGAACACATCGTCAATATTATGCATATTTTAACTATTAAAAGCATCAACACATTGTGCATCTATAAGGTAGATTACATTGTAAATGTTCGATGATTCTTTTCCTATAATGTACGTCAGTAGAGCAGTAAAATATCTAATTGGTTTAATGTTAAGACCATATACAATAAAGTAATAGGCTGACACTTGTTTTTACAGTTTATATTGTCAATGACATTATGTTGTAACTCAGGAGTTGATGGCGGAGAATCAGTAGATAGGTTCACAGTTACAGATTAGTATTACTTGCTTGAGAAGCAGTAGGTTCTGGCGACTCATCGTTATCTATGACTGGCCTAAATCTTAAAAAAATATAGTTGTTATCGTTTGTTTATCGTTCTCACTCTTCTGGATTTACTTTAAACACACTTAGAAATATTTTGTTTTGGTTTACCTTTGTTTTAATATCTGCTCATTCATCTACTGGTAAATATTGTAGTAATTTAACAGAAGCGTTATTACACATATATTTATATAACTAAATACAAAATTACTACACACGTAAAAGTGTTGTATAAAGTGATGTCAATCAATTAATCAGAACACATAAATTACAGTTGGCAGTCAGTACATTGGGTGATTAGTGTTTATTCAGTGGCATGTTTTACACCTGTTTCTAGAGTAACAAACATCGGTTCCTCTAGCAATAATTGGTGCCAAATAAAATATTAATACTATCAATTCCATTTAAGTACATAGACGGTGAATAGAATATGAAACTTGGACTTGACTGAGACACGAAAGTGTAAGGTCGGTGGCTTGTCCTACCTGACGAGTGTGTCAATTCCAGTATTCTTTCTGTCCATGGGATTCTTCATTTAATAATAGCATTTGTTTTCAGTCTTATCATATCACTTCTTCAGGTAGTCGCTTCTACAGCATACTCGTTTGGTCAAACCAACGCTGAGGAGTAATAACATTATCTCACTCACTGACTCCTTTCACCAACTAACTCAATCACTAACCCAACCATTCACCCACTCACACACCCAGGCAACACCTCAGTCTGCCATTCACATATGCACCCACAGCCTCATCTACTCATCAACACGCCCAATCACCCACTCACTCACTATATTTAAGCACACACACTCGCACGTATATGTGCAAACGAACAAAACGATCACATTTCCATTTCTCTATAACTAGTTTGTGTACAAAGTTCATTTGATGTTTTAAAAAAAAACAATTAACGTTTAGGTTAATTCCAAAAATTAATTAAATATGCGCTGGGACTAATAAAGAAATAATTTTATATCTGGTTATTTTTCTGCAGAAATCCCTGCCCTACAAACTGGATATTTAAAAAATGTTTTAACATAGAATCGTATTAATTTGTAGCTTCATCTCCATCATCATTTTCAAGTCACAAAGTTATCTATACCAAGGTTAAATTTTCAAATTAAGGACAAATGTATTTAGATAAAAATCATAATATAACTTGGTGTGAATGATATAAACACAATTATTTAACACTTCCGGTTAATTTAGCTTGTGAAACGTTTACTTATTTTATAATGTAAAATATACTTAATTAGTTTATATTAAATTTGGAAATATTTAGATTCTTTAAGTTGATTACAATATAATTTTTGCAAAATGTTTTAAGATTTTAAGTTGCGTTTAAAATATTTCTAAAAATAATTTCTAGTCATGGGGTAACTGGCAAAATTTCAAAATATACGCCTATCATTTATCTGTCAGCATTGCTTAATTATTAAGTTCATTTTTACAGACCAACTAACCAGAAATGATATCAATCATAATTTCATAGGTCCTCTGGTTTTCACAATGTATACCTGTCCTCTTGGGATCACTGCACAGCGATATGGGTTAAATATCGCTTGTATGCTGATGACATACAGCTGAATATATCACTGGATCCTGTCAATGAGTTAAATTTCTCCTCTTCCTTGAAGAATTTAGAAGATTGTATTGCTAATATTCGGCTATGGATGACTCAAAATCTTCTAAAACTAAATGATAATAAAACAAATATTTTATATTTAGCATTACCACATTGTGTTAAATCCCTAAAGATACCAGCATTACAGATGGGTGCATCTTCGATTACCCCTAATGGGTCAGTAAAAAATCTAGGGGTTATTTTTGACAAATGTATTAACATGCATGAACATGTCACATCAGTATGCCGAGCTGCCTACTACCATCTTAAGAACATCCACTGTTTAAAAGCATTCTTGACACAAGAAACACTTGTAACTGTAGTCCATGCTTTTGTTACATCTCGCATAGACTATTGTAACTCCGTTATATGGCATATCTGATTATAACATTAATCGCCTTCAGCGAATTCAGAATAGTGCAGCTCGCATTGTAAAAAATACTAGAAAATATGATCATATCACCCCAATTCTTCAAAAACTACATTGTAAGACAGCGTATCCATTTCAAGATTTTTTGTTAATAACTTATAAATCTATTAATGATATGGCGCCAGAATACCTGTGTGAATTCGTTTCCATTAGAAAGTCATTCCGAAAACTCAGGTCATCCAGTCAGATACTATTGCAGGTGCCAGTGTCTCGGCTCAAGTCATATGGTGATTGTGCGTTTAGTGTTGCAGGCCCCACTTTATGGAATAAGTTGCCGATAAATATTAGAAATGCGTCGTCTCTTGGTAATTTTAAGTCTCTTCTAAAAACACACATATTTAAGGTCGCTTTCACAGATAAATAATTATTATCTTTTAAATCATTACAGGGGTTTCATAGAAGTATTATTTGGGGTATTATTATATTATATATTGATTGTACGGCGCATTTGAATGGCTCCTGCTATTAATGGCGCTTTATTGAATATACATTATTATTATCATTATTATTATTAGACAGCTATGATTTTAATTCAATTTTCTACGTCCCATTTCAGGAATTGTTTCCGGGTGTTGTAAGTATTTGTTTTAAACTTTTCCAACATCTGCGCATTAGTAGAAATTGTAGAGAGATTCTGTTGAAGAATTGTATTTTATTCTCGCTTGTCTAAATGTCACATTTCATTTTTTTCTTAAAATCAACTTATACGTTGATGTTTATAAATAATGACACAGAACAATATTTTTATTAATTAATTAATTAATTACCGCCAGCAATTCATTCTATCTCCAGTCACGTAGTATCCATTAATTGTCAGTTATATGAGTTAGCGACATGCTAATTTATATTATTATATAAATATATATATTTATATATATATATATATATATATATACTATATATCATATATATATATATATATATATATTTTTTTTTTCATAATCTAAGATATGAAGATTTAAATTGTTATGGTCATTAATAGTTATTCTCTTTCTTAGTACTATTGTAAAATAGATACATTTAATTGTCATATTTATATTATTCTCATTTTAAATTGATATAAGTTGGCCTTTGCTGCCTATTTCCCGAGTAAACTGAGTGGGGAAGCTGCCACTAAATATGTAGATGTAGATGTGAATCAGGTAATCAATCCATGAAGATATACAATCTACGGTGACGACATCCATGTTGGACTGAACGTGTTTCCTTTTGTTGGTGTATTTCGGAGGTGTAGTAGACCATGTAATGGATCGGAACATTTAGATTTAACAGCTGCTTCAGCATGTCCATTTGATTGCCTAAAATATGGTGAGCTTGTTACATATTGAAGATTCCACAGCTTAGCAAATTGTGTATATGCCTCTGAGATGAACTGCGGGCCATTGTCGGTGAGATATATCGTTGGAGACGCATGGCGTGAGAATACTCGTTTCGTAGCGTCTATTACACAGGAACTCTGTAAGTCTGGTAGAAGATCAAATTCAAAGAAATCCCTGTAATGATCTACTGTAACGAGGTAATAACGACTGCTGTTTTTGAGAATATCCTGCGAAATATATTGCCACGGCAAATATGGTACTGGATGACTTAGCATTGGCTCCTGGTGTTGAACCGCATACTCTTCACACACTGGACAATATTCACAGGCAACTTTAATATCAACTCTGATTAATGGCCAGAATAGTGTAAAACTGGCATTTCGTATGGAGTTTTCAACCCCTATGTGGGAAGAGTGAAGTTTCTCGACCATACGAGAATGCATTAAACTTAGGATAAAGACTTTGTTGCCTTTACAAATAACGCCATCCACTGTAGATCAGCTGTGATCTAAAATTTCAATACACTGTTAGATCGAAGGGAATTTCTAACTTTTCATCAGGCCAGCCATACATAATATAAGGCATAAGATGAGAAAGGATTGTATCCTCGGAGGTGGCACGTTTGATCAATTCGAAAGTGTGATCCAGGATTCATTCAGGCTTTGATTGGTAGTTTCGGGAGCTATCGTGAGCACTTCTAATTGTGATACTTTAGCTTCGGTGGTTCTGGGAGTGGTGCCCTGGATAACGTGTCAGCCAGCCATATGGTACTTCCTTTCCGGTAAATAATGTTGAACTTATATCGTTGAAGTTTGAGAAACATTTTCCGGAGACGTTTTAGTGTTTGTGCTTTTGGATGTTTAAATATAGTTTCTAAAGGTTTATGGTCTGTTTCGGTTGTAATGGAGTGGTGGCCAATTATAGTGCTCACAAGTTGGAATTCTGGTGTCTCAAATGCTGCATCATGAAGTTTGCGACTATTTATACGGCAATCAATTTACCGTGTATACCGACAATAACCCACTAATATATATTCAGCCTATTTAGATGGCACAGGTCAAAGGTGGATTAATGCACTAATCAGTAAGGTTACCTGGGTTTTCGTCAGATAGAGGCAGTTATCAAGAGGTAAAGCCAGATGTGATGAAGGCATTATGCAAAGTTTTATTCATCACCATATGCTGAGTTAATGTCCTTAACAGTTTCCAGCAATGATGATTCTGATGTGTTGTAGTCTACAAGTGACTTAGACCTAAATGTCATGAATCCGAGAGAATGGCGTATCCGTCAGAGAGAAGACCCAATAATTGCAGTTTTCCTGAGTTCTGTAACCAGAGGCCTAAACCAGATATGACAGTTGCCCAGGCCGGTGATGCTAAGTATTTACATAGGGAATTTGATCATCTTGTAATACGCAGAGGTGTTTTGTATAAATCAGTCGAGGCGAAGAAAGACTTCAACTGGTCCTTCCGAGTAAATGGCGTGAGGATGCTATGCGTGGAGCTCATGATGAGGTTGGCTATTTTGGTCGTTGCCGAAGCATGGTGATACAACGTGATCGTTTTTACTGACCCAACATATCAGCAGATTTGGACAAATGGATATCCAATTGTGAGCGATGTATTCTAGCAAAATCTCCTATTCCATCAGCACCACTAGTAAGCATCCAAACCACACAACCACTAGATGTAGTTTGCATGGATATACTTGTAATAACGGACCATTTTACCCGGTACGCGATAGCAGTTCCCACGAAAAACACAGCGTCAGCGTTTCTAAACGAATTTGTCGTGCATTATGGTATTCCATCAAGGATTCACTCTGATCATGGAGTACAATTTGAAGGCTCACTTATCGGTGAGTTATGTAACTTAGTTGGCATAATTAAGTCCCGCACAACTCCATACCATCCCGCTGGGAACGGGCTTACCGAAAGACTAAATAGAACATTGCTAAATATGTTGAGTACTCTAGTCCCATCCCGAAAACGCGATTGGAATTCATATATTTCGCCGCTCATATTTGGCCGACAACCAAGACTCGCCATAGATATTGTATTGGGTTTAGCGTTACCTGGATCAGCAGAGAGTAAATATTCAAAATGTGTGGAGGGTCTAAAGATGAAATTGAGCAAGACATATGAACTAGCCAATGAAAAGTTCAGGAAAGCAAAGTTTCGTCAGAAAAGGTATTTTGAAATGAAATCTAGGTGTGCTGTGGTATCACCTAGTAACCGTGTATAGGTCAAGGTTGTCGCATTCCAAGGTAAGCATAAAATAGCCGATAAGTGGGAAAAGAATCCCTATATAGTCATAAGTCAACCTAATTTGGACATTCCTGCATATAACGTGCAGAGGGAAGATGGCATTGGCAAGATACGTATTTTACACCCTAACCTATTGTTGCCGTTAGGTAGTCGTCCTATGGGTGAAAGAACAATTGCAACAGATGAATCCAAAGATCAGACTCGTAAAGGTAGTAATCCTGTAGCCAATAGACAATCTATTGGATCAACGCCAGGTAAATCACTCAATGAAGACATTTAAGAGTCTGGGGGGAGAAGGATATTCTCAGTTACTCAAATTTTGAAGTGGAATTCCGTCATCAAAATCCAGTGTTTGTAGAACATTCGGACCATGATGCCAACCAACCAGTTGCTGAACAAAGTATTGAAGATTCTGTAAGGTCTGACCAGGGATACGATGGTGGCACAGCCTCAGAAGTAACTGATCATAGTAATGATTCTGAAGCCAGTGATGAGATTCCGCAGTCTCCAGCACCTGTAGTTGCGAGACCTGTTGCGCGGAGGAGGAATCTGTCTCCACCCCAACCAGTTCGGCGGAGTAGTCGAACACCGAAATTTCCAGATAAATATAAAGATTATGCAGTAAATATGTCACAGACAGAGACAGAGTGGGCTCAAAGGGCTAAATTTATTCAAGTGTTCGCCATTCAGGATAAATTTGGTGACATGAAAGACGAAATTTTCAAGACTCAGGTTGTTTTGAAATAACCACTTATTTAAGCCCAGTGTTCTAACAAGTTATATACTTTATTTTATTTTGTAGTGTTAAGTCATTGTGACAAAATGGCGAGACGCCCTTTCTTCCTGTGGGGAAGTATGTAACACCCATCTACAATGGGTTACTATACTTGTTTCCAGGACTGTATTTTAGTTAATTAAGTAATTAAACACATGGTGGCAGCACTACCTGGTGTGTCACCATATCCCAGCGTCCATTGCTCAGTCTCGTGGTCAGTCTGGTCAGTACAGGCAAATAACAGGCAGCAATATTTGTGAAAGTGGAACACAAGATATTTTCTCCAACCAGAAAATTCAGGTAACTTAAATAAAAACGTATTTAAAACTTATTACTTCTGTATCTAGGTGTTTATAATACAATAATATTAAATTTTATGATACCAATTAGCACTATTATGGATTTCTGATCATTTGACCCAGTTGAATGGCACATGGCATACAACCAAGATTTGACCCTCGAGGCAAAATCCCGCTGTTGATCCATAATTATATTTAGTAAAGTAGAATGCCTTAACATACACTCCCAGTGTATTGTCCAGGTATTCTCCATATTAGTTTGGTTATTTTTATATCTATTCCGACTATTTCCATAATTTAGGTCTGACGTTCTGCACAATGTGACAACCGTATTCACTTTATGTCACACCCTGGATTCATCATCTTGGGTAATTACAATTTAGTAATATTGTCACCATAGTGTATGTAACATATATACAGTGTCGGATTAACAATTTAATTAATATATTATTTTGGTAGATGTACTTGTATTTGAATTAGATGATAATATTTCAATGTGTTGTCATGGATATTATGGGATATTGCATCTCTATTAACATAGAAACCTGAATCATTTTGTTATGTAATCTTTCTCCATGTCATTCATCGTATTGATATTATACTAGTCGTTTTAGAATTGAATGTATTGTTTAGTCAGATTTAACTATTAACTAATTATTCAAATTAGTCACTCAAAGTTCAAGTACCTATTGTTTTCTCAAGTGAAATATTGATTAATTATGGAACAGTTTGGCTACGTAGTCTGATGTATCTGTTATTGTTTTCCAATCTTATCTAATACTGGGATATGTAAATATTCTAAATCATTATTTTTATTACTCTTTTCATGGTTTCTTTCTTTATTTGTTTGTTTGTTCAATTATGGCATCCATGTTGAATGTTAATAAATCATCTCATCATTACGGCCGTCGTCCTTGAGTTCTGCGTGAATGTGACGACTGTTACATAACCAATAATCCCATCGGCACATGGCATTCACAATAGCTAGGCAGTGTAATTGTCCTTTTGTGACTTTATCATGGTAGATGAGGTGTAGGCAACAGGCCTGTTTTCTTGCAGGAGGGCACCACGAAGTCCATTATCTGATGCATCCACGGGTAGTATTACTGGTTTGGCAGAATCAAAGTATTGAAGCAAGGTGGCGCTGGTAATCACTTCTTTTATGTGTGTGAATGCAGTTTGTTGGGAAGCTGGCCACAAAACTCAGCATTCATGATGCTGATTTCACGCAGGGGCACATATTTCACACAATTTAGACACAAATTGAGACAAAAGGTTACACATTCCAAGAAGTCGTTGGACACCTTTCGTGTCTTTTAGAACTTCAAATTGCGTTCCCCAGCACGTTGTAGTAGTGCGGTGAGATTGGTATCATTATCTTTAGCTGTTTCACCATAGCTGTCAGAAAACTTGATTTAGTGTCCTAGAAGAACTTGGCTGAAGCCTTTTAGTGTATCAGCTAAAGTGAAATACTTAGCATTTACAAAATGGTGCACGTTCTCCTCGAGTGTAGGCATCGGATAGGTGTACCCTCAATTGTCATATTTAGTTATTTGGCTTTCCAAGCCTCTCCTCGCTTGTGCATGTAAGTGCAATTGTTTCGTGATATATACGAAGGATCTTTCACTGCACTGTTGATCAACTTTGTCATCAGAGTTATCTCATTAATCCCAACAATGAAACGATCACGAATCAAATTTTGGTGTACACTGATCACAGTACTAACATTTTCCACCTTGTTGGCGACACCTGGTTTGCCAACGGTTGATGTCTTCATTAAACTCTACTCTTTCATGTATCACATTATGCGTTCCCGCAAACTAGTCATTTAGGTTTTTAAAGATTTTGTACTGGATCATCCTTGTTTTTCAGTTCCAATCCATGATATGGTGTTTTTAATACTAGCCTAGTCTCTTTTGGCAAAGCATATTTCTATGTCGCCAATTCCTTGGTTGGTGAAGATGCATCGACTGTTCTATAGGGCCCATCAATACAGCATAGGAATTAAACGTTCCTTCAAAATTACTACCCAGTTCAGGTACATATATCCAATTAGGTCTAATGTGAATGTTGATAATTGAACTGCCATCTTCCGACACCAAATACTACGATGTAATAAAGTCTCTCAGGTGCACAAAGCTATCAGATTGGTGGAAACCATTTATTCGGAATGATTATACAACAATACGTAACAAGCAATACGATTAGGTATTTAGCCTCGGACATAAAAATAACATCTATCATTATATAGGGACATACAATACGATTATATTTAGTCTGGGACATTAAAGAACATCAATCATTATGTAGGGGCGTATAATATGATTAGTATTAGTTCGTATTAGATGTACATATTAGCCAATGTGTTATCTATATTATATTATATATCTATTTCTATCTACTATAGTATCTATTATCTATCTATCTATCTGTCTATCTATCTATCTATCTATCTATCTATCTATCTATCTATCTATCTATCTATCTATCTACTATATATATATATATATATATATATATATATATATATATATATATATTGCATCTATCTCTTATCTATCTACCCTACCTATGTATCTATTATCTATCTATCTATCTATCTGTCTGTCAGTCTGCTGTCTGTCTGTATGTATAAAAAATGTATCTGTCTGTCTGTCCTGTCCTTATGTCTGTCTATCTATCTGTCTGTCTTCTGTCTGTCTGTCTGTCTGTCTGTCTGTCTATCTATCTATCTTCTTCTATCTATCTTCTATTATTTGTTCTGATATAGTGATTGTTAGTGTTAGTGTTTGTTGTCTCTTAATTCGTCTGCTCTGTCGTATCCATAATCATCATAGTTGTCAGTATTCCCTTTGTTGTCTGCGATCTTCTTCTGTCTGCCTGCTGCATGCTCTCCTGCTGCTATAGCTGTCTGTCATCCTCTCTCTCTTTATATAATATATATATATTATTATATATATATATATATATTCTATCTCTCTCTCTCTCTCTATATATATATATATATATATATATATATATATATATATATATATATATTTTATAGAGAGAGAGAGAGAGAGAGAGAGAGAGATTTGTATTACCCAAACACATATAATTCAGATACATGACAACAGCGTATCCTATAACCATTCATCACACAAAGGTGTACAGGATAATTCCCTTTAGTAGTGTTACTGCCCGACATAATTCGTAACAGTTGTAACATTTTGGTTGTTGTCCATACTCTTTAGAACTCACGTCATGAATATGTTAAGCGATCAAATAGTATAGTTTCGTTCTGAAAATATGAGTTTTAAAAAGGTAACTGAAAGAAGCTATGCTATTTGATCTCTTAACATGTTCAGTGAGTGAATTCCAAAGAGTAGGGATAGCAAATGAAAAAGCACCAGTCCCAACATGAGTTTTAACCCTGGGTGCATAGAAGATGGATACGAAGTTACCCCGGAAGAAAGAGTTTGATAGGCAATGGTACAGAGTTTGAAAATGATGCGAGATTGAACAGGGTGCCAACGAAGAGATGTCAGGGGGGGAATAGAATGAGATAACAGAGGAGAGCATGTGACAATCCTAACTATGCAGAACGTGGCTATATTATTGTAGTAGTGTAAGAGAATAGTTAATATAAAGTTTATATATATAACTAAAAACAATATTACTACATAGATAAAGGTGTTGTATCAAGAGATGTCGATCAAGTAGTCAAATCCCATAAACTACAGGTATGAGCGCGTACGTTAGGTGATTAGTTTAAATCAAGCGGCATGGTTTCTGGAGTAGTTAAAGAAAAACAATGTGCACCTCAAAGATTTCGTTTTTCCCATCTAGTAATGATAACTAACTGAAGTACGAAGACGTCGACCTAGATGAGTTCCTCTGATAACAGTTTGTGTCAAGTAATAAATAAGCACTATTAAATCCATTTAAATAGATTGACGATTAATCGAATATGAAATTATGCGTTTAGTGAGGCACAAAGTAAAAAATGGCGATTTGTTTTACCTGATATATGCGTGTAAATTCCAGTATTATTTCTGTCCACGGGATTCTTCATTTAATAATAACATTTCCTTTCAGTCTTATCATATCACTTCTACACGTAATGGCTCCTATATGATACTCGCTAAAATTATCTCACTCATTCAATCACTCGTGTCATTCACTCACTCATGTCAATTGTGTAACTCGTGTCACTCAGGTCACTCACTAACTCATATCACTCACTCACTCCTTTCATTGGTGTCACTCATGTCACTCGTGTCACTCACTCATTCATTCACCCATCCAACCACCCATCTTCCCACCCACATATCCACCATTCATTCACACTTACTTACAAACAATTGTAAACAGATTATTTTTATTTAATTATATTTGTGTGAGATGATTACTTATCCAGTAATGGTCTAATAATTATCTAATAATTATTACAGCTTGTCAAAAACTAATTCAGTGAGAAATAAGTGATACGCATACCGATTTCTATTGTTAGCTCCGTGCCTCATAGTAAAAATCCAGTTTAAAGTTATGGTTCCTGCTGATAAAATAGTCCTTCATTCCAATCTTCCACTTTCCTGATGGCCTTAGTTGTCATAGTACATATATAGAGATAGTTGTCCTGTCTGCCGTAGGACTCCAGTGTTGACACTAGTGCTCTATCTGTTGAAGTACCTTTAGTTCCTTCATATATAAACCTCTTTTATCTGTTTAGACGTTAAACCCTCAATGTCTTAAGAACGGCTTTTATCGTGTTAATGGCCTTCAAGCAGCCTTTCATTGGTATCTCTACCAGTATCTCGGTACATCTCCCATGTGACCTTTGAGTGCTCTCTGAGACCGAGGTCCGTTGGTGATGACAAAGTGTCAGACCCAATACTGATGGACGGTGTTACAGATACAATCGATTTATCTGTCCCTCAGTCGAGGAAGATCTCTAAATGTTTAGTCTCCTTGACAATGACAGCGTAACGTTGATAAGACATTTGGTTAAACCAGTAGCATGTTTAATATTTACTTTTATAGCAATAGCATGATATAATACAAGTACAGGGATAGTAAGTGTATGGAATTTGATGCGAAAGAATTTTGTCTATTTTTAGAATGCTGTGATTTTGTTACTTATGGTTTGCTGCTGAACGATATATAAATATCTGCTAACTTTACCGGATTCGTGGAATAAATAAATGATTAAGTGAATGAGTGGGTTAATTGGTTAATTTGGTGGGATTTCATACAAGTAGCCCAGACAATAATAGTAATAATAATAATAATAATAATAATAATAATAATAATAATAATTATTAAATAATAATATAATAATAATAATAATAATAATAATAATAATAATAATAATAATAATAATAATAATAATACTATTAAGATGAAACTTCATATTCCTTAATATGAAGGAAATAAATATTACTTAAGACAAATGAATCAATACGTTGACTTTTGAAAGCTAAGTAGGGAACCATGTTACCATGACAACGGGATACCTAACAATTGTCTCACCAGGCGGATGTTATCATGAAGTAAACCAGTCCTCTTTCCATTAAAAGAACATCTCTCAGATCATTCTAACTCCCAGAATACACGTCACAGGTGATGAGAGCATCATCAACATACCAGAGAAGTGTAAGGGTACAATAGGCCGTAGTGTCATCTGTAAATGAATCGCGGTATAAGGTAGACAATAAAATCAGTAGCCCTATCGAACATTAGATGGGCATCATTATTCTTGGTTTTTTTTATAACAGAGTTATAATATTAAATAAATAATTTTCATAGTCAGAATAGTATATAAAATTCGATTTTATAAATTATTTGTATGCATTGATCTTCTTAGTCTTCACATTAAACGTATTCAAACTTTATTTTTCAAATATACAATTCTTCCTTGAAACTGAGACATGGCGGTTACTATAATTTGGTTACAGGTAGTTGATCTTCAGAAATCATATCAAATCATATTTGATCAGAACTATAGCAGCTATGCAAATAAATGATGTCGGACAAAACATACAAACCCAAAATGAAATCAAAACTGCTGAGAAATGTGCATCATCAACGAATACCTTCAGAAAAGCCCCGTCGATCACACAATATGACGTTATGATTTAGACATCAGTGCTGTCTATCTGGTGTGTTCGTAGATCAAATACAGCAATTCGAATAGAATACAAATTATCCACCTGGATTCAGTCATGTTGAAACTCTTGAACTTCGGTAATATTGTCTTTTGGGAGGAATTATGACTATTTTTGTTCAATTTCGTATATCATCAATACACGATTTATACATAGCAACATCAGCATAATATACAAAAACGATTTGCAATCAGGGAAGGACGTACTCTTTCGAGATATATGGTGCATCTAAAAAACTTGAAATCTGCAAAAGTGCGTCTAAGGTTTTCCTTATCGCTTTGTCATTTTATACGAGGTTATGTTTTTCATAAGTCGATTCACTGATGACGACTTCTACTCCACAGCTCAGCTAATAATAGACTAATAGGAACATTATTATACGAAATTATTCATTAACTGCATTACCGAAATTCCAAACATTGTCTTGCTAACATCAAACATAAAGAAACTCGTTCAGAAGGAACACGAACAAACTAAGAAAATGGAGGATATGGATGGTTTTATTTTTCTCGTTGGCGAATATATTCGCACTGAAATAAAATGCACGGATAGCATAAATACAAATATCCCACTACATATGATAAAAGGTCCCTTGAGACATATATCCAATCTTCAGTGATCCATCTTTTATAGACCACCATCAAGTTTAATAATAATAAGGTACACATGTCTATGCTCAATTCTCCCACACGTTTAGATTGTGTTCATCATATAAAGAAGCTTTAAATTGCAGAGCTCATGTATCACAAACTCAAGGTGTAGATGTTATTGTGCGATTGAAGATGCTTTTGTACAATATCACACTGATAATGTTTATCATGAGTGCATATCTCATGCTTATTTTTAATCCCAGTTTTTTAATCTACGTGGAAAGTACAAAGTTTGAAGGTAAACATGGAAGATTTCAAAGCCACTGGTGCAGTAAAATATTTGCCAGATAGGTCCTTAAGAAATTCAGAGATGACATAAATACCAAGTTAATAACAAGACGGGCTCTTTTACTTCCACAAGCTTTGTTCAGTTTGGTCGGAATGTTCGCACATGATCTATTTTAATATTGCACATCCAGACATTTGTCTAGAATCTCTGGTGGATCTCTTGTTCGATCATAGCATCCCAAACTACTGAAAATTTAATTCGCACACTATTTGGTGGCTTTTACATACTTCTCGGTACTACCGGTATTCGGATGGCCATAACCAGGCTGCCAGAAGGCCATATCTTGAAAAAATGTGTCACGTGTAGTAGGTGTTTATCTTCTACTGGATGGCGCCTTCTGTACTATAGCCACTTCCAAGATGATGGAAGGACATGTACCAGTAGTTTAACCGAACGCTGCATATATGTGTACACCTCTTCTACGTGATGAACCTGTCACAGATATATATAAAATATATATATATATATATATATATATATATATACTGCATCAATTGGGATCCACCGTTTTCCTTCAATCAAGTTACATAATTTGAACCATTTTAATAACTTTCATATAATATTTCTAAGTTTTTTTGTAATATTTCCCCTGGTCCTGTGTTTCAAATACAACTTATGTATATATATATATATATATATATATTATATATATATATATATATATTATATTCTATAATATATATCATATATATATATATATATATATATATATATTGATGAGATCTATATATATATATATATATATATATATATATTGATCAATTCTCTCTCGCTCTCTCTCTCTCTAAAAATATTATCACTAAAATATTAGTTGGTTCTTCACAGCAATCCGATCCGATCCGTGCTCATAGATGATTCGTGCTCATAGATGATCCGTGCACATAGCAGTATTTGATCAACACGTGAAAAATGGAAATCCATGATCATAAATACATACCCGTTTATAATATACTGAAGGTTATTTTATCCCTAGTCTCTTTGAATGGTATGCTGCTTTCAATGACCAATGGTCAGCGACAATATTATGTTTCATGGGTGTATGAACTCATATCTCAGTTGACTGCTGGAAGCATACACCGAAGATTAGCTCCCAGGTGAATTTGGCGCAAAGTGGATTGATTGCAAGAGAGGTATAAATATTCGTGTAGCTATTATATGCTGATTACACCCAACTAAGAAAAATGGCCTGAAAGCTGCTGATTTCTTCAATGTATTTTCGGTATATGTTGACACCTTTGCTACTAATAATGGCCATCTGTTGATCTCAGCTGATTTCAATATACATTAGGATTGCCAGAGGAATACAGATACCAAACAACTGGATGACATTCGTAGATCTTCCAATCTCAGGTGATGGTGATCATATGTTGGATCTATGTAATAGTACATTGAGGGACATTGCAGATGAGGATGCACCTTTAAGAACAAAGAAAATGCAAGAAGACCACTGATTCCTTGAAACAATAAGGATATATAAGCTGCAAAGAGACACAGAACGTACTGCGAGCGGCTGTTGACCAAGACCGGTTTATGTGTTCAAGGTTAACTAAATTTAAGTTACACATATCCTTGCTTCTGCCAAATCAGATGATTTTCAGTCAAGTGAATAAAGTACTACATAAAGGCAAGACTGCACTTCTAAATATTATCAATTGAGATAATGATATGGCCCATTCTATTAATAACTTCTTCTGTCAAAAGATATTAAATATACATGACAGTTCACTTCCACTACCTTATCACAGGGTATGCCATTGGTAGATGAGTAGTGCATGCCCATGATGAATACATTTGAGCCTTTTACAGAGACGGATATCAGACAGTTGCTGAAAAGGTTATCTAATGCTTTCTATGCAGTTGCCGCTATGCACACATTGTTTATGAAAGAATGTTTGGAAGTTCTGATAACCCCGATTAGAAAGAAAGTTAATACGTTATTAACTCTTGGTATTTTCCCGAAATCCATGAAAAGCACCCTTGTAAGACTATTAGTAAAAACACAGTTTAGTCTGTAATATTCGAAAATAATTACAGACTTGTTTCTAGTCTTACTGTTTTGTCTAAAGTTGTAGAAAGGGAAGTTGCTTTCTCTCTAAGCATATATTTAATTAATAATAACCTTAATGTTTTACTACAGTTTTCTTATAAAAGTGGTCACAACACTGGAACAGTCCAGATTCGGGCGAAAATGATATTACCATATCAATTAATCAAGTAAACCAGTATTACTTGTTCTTCTGGACCTGTCTGCTGCATTTAATATAGTTGACCATAATGTACTTTTCTCTAAATTTGATTGAATGTTCTGTCTCGTGTTATGTGCGAAATTGCTGATTAAACCCTCACCATTATCCATTTAAACCCAGTGATAATATTGTTTGTGATATAACACTCCCTATCTCGTTTCATTAAATTGTATCTTTTAAATATATTTTCACCTTAGAATAAGAAGTTTAACTAAGTGAATTAATATAGTCACAATAAACAAATAATAAATCAGTACAGTGTTTATAATTGTTAATCAATCTCACTAGTGTATTGCTTTGATTGGAAAACACGCGCATTATACTTCTTGTTTAACATCCGGTAAACGGTTGTGTGTTGACGCACACACACACATACATACGCGCGCGCGCACACACACACACACACACACACATATATATATATATATATATATATATAGCAATAGCTAGAACTATTCTAGCTGTTTGTTCTTCGAGTTTTTTTCTTTTCGCGATGTTTTTCTAGTTGGTTTTCTTAGTCGATTTTATGTCTCAGTAGGGTTCTAATTGTTTACACTGAACCATACTTCCTCTCTTACCTTCAAAGGAGATTTTCTTTTCAATATTTATTCGTGTTCATCACTTGCATCCGCATTGCATACAACTTGTCCTTTTCCCTAACCTCTACACAAATTTGTTATCACTACACCCAGAAATGAACCTTTACCCTATGTTTACTTGTAGTTTGTTCCCAGGGTTAAAACTGATGCTGTGAGTGGTGCCTTTTCATTTGATTTCCCTACTCTTTGGATTTCACTCCCTGAACATGTTGAATCATCAAATAGCATAGTTTTTTTCAGTCACCATTTGAAAACTCACCTTTTCAGAGTTTGATTCTGTTTGATGATGTTGGTGCAAAAAAGGTTTTGTAATTGTTATAAATTATTTTCATACATATATAACGTCGATGAAAATTGTAATATCACATTATAAGATTTGGCGCTACGTTGTAAATCTAGTATATTCATTCAATAATTAACCATTATCCAGTGAAGCTTAATCGCTTTTAAAGTATCACTAAATTATTTAATAGCGATGTATTGTTGGTCTCAGTGATGTATTGTTGGTCTTGTTGATGTATTGTTGATCTCCTGGATGCATTGTTGGTCGTAATGATGTATTGTTGATTTCAGTGGTGTATTGTTGATCCCAATGATGTATTTCTGGTATCAGTGATGCATTGTTGGTTTCAGTGGTGTATTGTTGGTCTCAGTGATGGATTCTTAATCTCAGTAATGTATTGTTAATCTCATTGATATATTGTTAATTTTAGTGTCAGTGATGCAGGGTTAGTCCCGTTGATGTATTGCTGGTCTCTGGGATGCACTATTGGTCTCTGAGATGTAAAGTTGGTCTTGAAGATGTATTCTTGGTTTCACTGATGTATTATTTATCTTGGCGATGTGTTTTTGGTCTCAGTGATGTACTGATTTCCAGTGGTGGATATTTGTTATCAGCGATGTTTTGTTGGTCTCAGTGATATATTGTTGGTATCAATAATGTATTATTGGTCTCAGCGTTGTATTGTTGCTCTGAGATGTCTATTGTTGGTCTCACTGATGTATCGTTGGTTTCGATGGTCCATTGTTTGTCTCAGTGATGTATTGTTGGTCTTAGTGGTGCATTGTTGTTTCTGTGATATATTGTTGGTTTCAGTGGCATATTGTTGGTCAGAGTGATGTATGTTTGTTCTGAGTTATCCATTGTTGGTCTAATTGATGTATTATTGGTCTTAGTGGTGTATTGTTTATCTCAATGATGTATTGTTGGTCTCAATGATGTACACGGACCTGAGTGTTAGAAGAAACATGTCTGGATTATCATACATCTGATTCTATTTACTGTATAATGGACATCTAAATCATGAGCTGTCGATATTAACCAAGTAGTTATGTAGAAAGAGGATCCGGCCCCAAAATATGGTGTCTATCATATAATAACTAAGAATTATTGAGCCATTCTTCTGAATCAAACTAGTACTAAAAGTAATAATCCGAAATGAAACAGTCAAAGCCAGGTATAAATTTGATCCAAACTGATACCGGTATGTTACTAACTACGCTATCAATTATGCCATGGATATATATATATATATATATATATATATATATATATATATGTGTGTGTGTGTGTGTGTGTGTGTGTGTGTGTATGTGTGTGTGTGTGTGTGTGTGTGTGTGTTTGTGTGTGTGTGTGTGTATGTTTTAGGGTACATAGTAAGAGGCAACAGGCACAGAGCATCAACATATTTAAACATCCTTCGAAACCTACCTCCATAAAGCTGAAGACAACTATACATACATTAATCTAAAAATTAAATGTTCCATACCTCCACATATTGATAAATGTGTGCGTATACCTAAGCATGTGTCTGGTCTACTCATCAGCCTGTGGGGACCAGCTAATTCGCTTTTCGTACGCGACAAATATGTCACGCCGACAGGAAAGCGGCAACATGCAGGCTACGTACAAAAAGCGGAAGCACGTAAAAACATACCATTTGATACTACAGCTCGCAACAAACAACACGTGCGTGTGGTTCAATGGTGACTTGCTACATACATATCATAAACTATTTTGACACCACAGTTTACATTCAACACTAATTTTCTGTGGTCCAAAAGAAACTTGTATATAAAACATTTCGACACCTCAGATGCTTACCTCAGCTTTATTCTGGGTTCGAATAACTGACGTTTCTTCAGGGGACTGAATCCAGAGTGGCGACTTTTCTTGCTGAGACATGTGTAATGTCTCACCAGTCTCTAAGCCGCCAAGCAAAAAAAAGCGAATCACCTACAGCCATGGAGTTTGGGAGTAGAACACCCAAGTCAGATCACGGCAGTAGTGAGAATGTTTAGCTTAATTATCTAAGCAGCCCTATTTATAGCTATTTTTCAATTGCTGTATCTTTCTTCAAAGCAATACTATATAAACTATATAACCCAATTGTTACCGTCTTCAAAGATCAGTTTTTACAACGGGCAGGCGTCACGAATCGACTACTATTAAAACTATTTAGCTTAATTGCTATTAAAAGACTGACATCTGCGCTGAAGCAGACCGTATTAGCGCGTCATAGCTTCCGTACTGTTTGAATTATTTTTCAAACCTGACCTAATTTATGCTATTCTAACTATTGTAGTTCTTAAATGTTATTTATGACAAGCAGATTAGAGCTAATCTTGAATGTCATAATACAAACTGGACATAATTGGACCTAGGAAAGATAATTCTATTCCCACATACAACCAAGGTGAATTTTATATACAAGTAAACTTGTTATATAAAACACACCAACCGCGCGAGCCGTGTCCAATGCCGCCGCTCGAGATGCGATGGAGTGTTTCTATTCCTGAGTCAGGAGTACTTATAATGCTTTAAGAGCGTACTGTGCCTGCTACAGTCATTTACCTCTTCAACTGTGATATAATCCATGGCTTTTTCATGACGAAATAATATCTTTATCTTCTATCCATATCACTGAATTATTTAGTGAGTCTCTTTTAGTTCATTATCGTTCAGTAAATAATTGTAATTTCACACATGATAACTAATTATATGTGACAAGAAGTAGTACCAGATGTAGTACTAGTAGCAGTAGTAGTAATAATAGAAATAATGTAGTTCTAGTAGTGTCTTTATGTGTATATGTGTAGTGGATAAAGTAACCATGGTAGTAGTATTAATTGTAGTGTTCACAAGAAAACAAGAAAGCATTTTTTAAAGTATTTATTTTTTAGTTTGTTAGTTATTTATACATGAACATTCAACATTTTAATGTTATGGCGAGGTGGAGGATGAAAAGGTTATATCAGAAAGTTCAGAATTTAATATACTCCTAAAGGAGAGTAAGCTTCGAATGAACCTACTCCGTCGACGTCTTCACTCACATCTAAAAATTAACCTAAACATATATCCATAATGATGATATAAATATTGATGAATGAAAGACTGATCATATTTGTTGTCTTTCTATCATAAGAATTGTTAGATGTGATCACGCCGATTAGGGCATGATCATGGGATAGTCATCAGAAGACAGTATTTGATGACCAGCCATATCTGAAATGAAGAGGATCACGAAAATGATAGTATGTGGTTTTTACTGTGAAGTGATAATCTAATATACGATGAAATTCCAACAAATATTCATTCCTCTCAAATCAACGTAAGATGAGCATGTAATGACAAATGATGTATCATTATATTCTACAAGATACGGTCTTATTTATTCTCTTTGCTTAATCACATCTCAACTAACAATTGTCTCTTAGGATCAATTAAAGTCGCCTTTTTATTGAACTTCGTCTCCTAGATATTCCCTAAAATATTCCTCTCTGCAATTTGTAATAAATTTCCGTGTCACACTTAAATTATGCAAAGGATTGTCTACTTAGCTTCTTCTATGGATAAATTAGTTAATAATTGTATAAACAAGCAAATAAAACTGCAAACATTCTAGAAATATTTCTCTCAGTTTAAATTTATAACTTTCTTTATTTTTCTTGTATTGATTAACCAAGTGATTTCAGATAAATTTATTTAAACATCGGAATCCTTTACTTGGGGTGAATTTTTTTAAACATTTATGATACAATCAAGTGTTTTTTCATTGTTCAAGTAAAGCACAGTTTTTTTCAGATTCTTAATGCTGAAAGCTATAAAACATAAAACTCATAGTAATCCTTTATATCTTCCTGCTATTAAAATGTGTTCTTAATTTTATGTTATAGGTTACATCAGAAGTAGTATTATCAAGGTATTTGTAAATATATAACTTATTTTATATACATTTTCTAAGCTATAATTCTGATATAAAGACGAGTAAGTCATTACAAAGTTGGCACTTAACTGAAATAATGTTTCTTCTTTCAATAACTTAGCGATGTATTACCACAGTTGATAATTCAATTTTTATATAAGTTGTTAGGCATTTAGATTAACTAGGCTATAGAAACTAAAGTGTAATTTGGTTAAACTAATATATGCAGAAAAGAAAAGAAATAATTTGAAGTACCAGCATGATATAATTAATTATTCGGGTATATGATTATACTAATAAGAAAAATCAAATAAACTGGGCGAAAGAAGACGAGTCATCTATATCTGCAATGTGGAAAGATTAAATGCTTTACTCCAGCAATGTTTTAATCGAATATAAATGATTGAGCATCACTATTTTAATTCGTTTTAAGCAATATCAATATATTACAAAACATATACGAACATTTTGTTGTCTTACTATAATCGGCATCACTTGATACGAAACACTTGAATATATATATAATTTATTTTGTATTTTATACATGGTATGCAGTACAATAGTTGTAGTAAATATATGAACAATGTCTACAAAATGAAACGGAACAGGCATACAATCAACCAGTGCATATAAAATCAATTAAGTCACATATATACGCACTTTTCCTTATTTTCATATACACTTCTTAAGTATTGCCTATTCATCACTGAACATCCACCACATTCATATTCATTTAGTTTGAACAGCAAAAGTCTCCTATTAATAGATATAGCGGTTTGGGATGTCTTAAATAGCAAATAACACAGATGAGTACAATTATTTTCAATTTTTGATAATGATTGGTAAAATGACATCAATCAAGACATCAGTTCGAGATCAATACCATACCCTCACATAAATGACTTAAAAGTCTGCAATGTGTTCTACCCGGGATATTCCATATCTTCCTGATACAATTTCTCCATATAACATAAACATGCGTAACATCAAATCTCGCGTGGCGTTGCGTATGGCAATATAATCAACATTACCAATACCGACTGGGTGACCAAGATGAGTTGCTACCCTCTGAATATGTAGGGTTTCCCCGTTCAAACATAGCGGTACCATCTTCGGGTACCTTCTTTTATCATCATAGAATATAAGATGACTCTTTTTAAATGCACTGCATGGCCATGAGTAATAAAGTCCCACTAGACCATAGAGGCGATAATAATTTGTTTTCAATAGACCGATTCAATTACCCTTGGCGCCATCTTGCGGCTGAACTTCACACTACGGTCTCGGGTTAGAAGTCTAAGAATCACTGTGTTGCATGGCGATTTGCATTTAATTGGAATGGCTTAAACTTCATCCAATAGATATAAGCCAATAAATTAAGTAACGTTCTGCACGATTTGCATGGCTGTCTTGGTCCGACCTGTCTAGTTGAAACTTATTTTTAGTATAACTTGGCCACCTGACATGACGATGTGAATGTATTTAATCAATGATCACAAAGATTATTATTCAATGGGTGATTCCTATTACTGTAACATTGGTATTTAAGCATGATATGGTGTATTGTAAGTTTTGTTTCTTCTTCTGAAAAGTCGTTTTTGTAATGTTTACTACATGTAAATGTCAAGGGTGCTAATACTCTAATGTAATAACATTTTTATTTAATAATATACAGGTGATACGTACATGATTGGTTCCCAGATACAAATAAAAATAATATTTCCAAAACTCTACATTAAATATTTAAACCATCTTCATTAAAATCAATTTACATTCAGCTAAAGGTTTAATTTTAAAGTCATTTCTCTAATCTATTGAAACTCATGCTAAAAAATCTGTTACAAATCTGTATGAATAACTAATGCTTAGCCGTATCATTCATCTGAAAGATCGGCCCGTTATATCTTTGGGTTACATCTTGATAAATATTGTGTTAAATCCCTTGGAAAGATACAATCGTTCAGCTAAAATTCTAGTCTCGGTCTCCATGTAATATGAAATAATTTGCTGAAACGCTTAGACGGGTTCACGGTTCCAACATATATGGTCAATGGTACAAGGTGAAGGCCAGTTTCAGAACGAGGTTGACCCAATTGTGAGTAAACAAACCTTTTTTCAAGTGCTTATTATGAGAATAGCCTATTATAGTTCCTTTTATTTGATAAATGTTAAGTATGACCATGTCCTAGGACTATGAAAAACTGATAATTGTATAGGCTGTAGATCTAGATATAGCCGATAAAAGCGCATTAGGATTAGCGGTTCCAATGTATATTTAAATATTACTAAAGTGCAATATCAGTTTCTAGTCGTGGACAGGGTAAATATATATCTGGTGGCAGGTATAGTTTAGTAAAAATTAGATCGAAAAGAAACTGGTACCATCAACTGATCAAGTTCTTTGATGACCACCAGTCCTGATAATGTGGCTAATTTAGGCAGAGAGTCTTTTTATGCTGTGGTCGCCCCTAGCTTTGAAGTAGTTCTTGCAACTGAGAAACATTTCACATGAAAAAATAATTTCCAGGTAGATATATTAAAATAAAAGTTTTATATTATTTCAGTGCATTTTTTTCTGTTTAATTGTTTACTTACGTTAGTGATTAGTAGATAGATTTTAAAGAAATTGGATTCATTCAACTAATAATCAGACATGCAATTGCAACCAATTGTTATATTTATATCAGTAAATCCATATTAAATGTTCAGGTAATGTTTACTTCATAGTTCTGTTCATAAAAATAAATATTAGTATTCAGTATTGTCTATGAAACATTTTGAGCACAGCACAAAGAAAATAGCCGTAGGATTTGACCAGAACAGAAATAGTATCAATCAGTATTACTTCTTTTAATATATATTACTTTGGTGTAATCATTTTGGTGGTTGGAAATAAACATTTGGTGCTTGAGCTTTTCAGTCTGGTGTTTGGGTTTTAGTCAGTTGCACAAATATTGCATTGACAACTGATATTATAAATGCAATATAATAACAAAATAGCCTTTAGTACTGCTGTTCTACATGTACATATTATTCCTGGTGCACATGCTACATTATTTTTCATTAATGTAATATTGTGCAGTATTAGCATGATCATTTTATACTTCTCCATGTAGTCACTATAAATACAAAATACCTTCTTTCAGTTCATGTATATAGCAAGACAACATTTTGTTGTAAACAAACATCATTTATCTTGAAAAACTAAACTTTCATATGATATTCAAGGATGTGTATTTGTTGTTCAACATTCAGAGCTCTTTTTGCCTGGGAGTCTGACATTCAGGTTGATCTATCTGTGGAGCAGTCCATGGGGGCGAATCTCAATGAATACAAGGAAATATGAAGGATGGCGTCATATTGCAAGACCCCTTTACATTGACGAAGATGGACTGGCTAGGAGAATCTGCTTGTGTTAACTGGCCCAGTCTATACTTCACCGATATCAGTACATATCTGAAGATGAAAACAGCAGAAGGCCTTTACCACAGATTATGCAATGAGTACAAGCAAGGGACCTTTCTTCTTTTGAGAAGACTTTGTTCTCTATCTCGATGCCTTTGACATTTGTTAACTCCATGTCCTAAATTAATATCTGGATCTGGGTGGATGTGTGAAGGTTTGTTGTCGATGAAATGTAGAGAGCAGACACGATGCAACTTGAATGATTCATTGAACTTGTAAGAATGTAGTTAATCCCCCCTGTTCAAGTTCCGTAGTCACTGGTCCCTTCTTTCACAATCGATTATTTATAATCAGATACATATAATAGAAATTAATTTGGCCATATATAATATGTATAAATTGGTGATGTTAGTGATAAACAGCTACATAATCATGCAAGTATAAACTTGCACCATATATGTCGGCATGATTAATTATGCATTTAATATGTGGAACCCTGGTATGAGGGTATGCTTTTGTAATAAACTGATTTAACTATTACGTTTTAAATTATTTTCAATATTTTGTAGTAAATATTTGTTTATTTGTATTATTTGTATGAAAATAAGCATACATGCATACATCACATCATGTCTTGTCTGATGCACATCACAATGTGCATCTCTCCATTTTATCAACTAATAATCTCCACTGGAGCTTTGCAGTGCATCACAGTGTCTTGATGTTGAGCCTTTGAGTGCCATATTGATATTCTGCAAGAATAATATAATATAAATAAACAGATCGTTTCACATACACAAGATAACGGCATATTGTATTATCATTCATTAATTGGGCTTGGATCGAGTTAATTTATAGACATGAACATAGTCATAGTCTACATCCATTCCATATCTTTAGATTGCACAAACCGATTAAGTTTTCTAGAATCGTTTTGGCTCCATAACTTAAATAGTTTCTTTGTGTAAAAACGTCGACCTATATAGCAGATTATAGGCTATAAGTACAACTAGATCTAAAACAGAAATTAGCGAACGAAAATGGGCGATAATACAGAATACCTATAATTGATTAGTTCGATACTGCTTTTGAGTCACCAAAATATAATTGTAGACGTCTTCTATCATATTGTTTTGGGTTCATTTTTTATAAGTGTCTACAGCATCTGTAAATAGAGCCAAAACTCCGCGAATAGCTATCCCAAAGTAAACATCTATAGCATTCATTCATGATACACAATGAAACACGTGCGTTTGTTTACTCACCTAGTCGAATTAGGTCAAGATGGCCGCCAAACCGTATTCCCGTCTATTTCGCCTGGATCGATCTATTTCCCGAAATTGTCAGAGGTCTTATCAATCTAGAATAACATTTGTGAAGTAATCTTCAGTTGATGTCCAAATACTTAGCTAGATATTTAATAATATTAATTATTAGTGTCAAAGATGAAATAGTAAAAGCGGATATAGTTGTATCGTCATAACGGTTGAAATCATTTTTGTTTGTTTATATATGATAATGATATCGCAACAAAACATGATAATTACATATATAATAGGAACAAACTTTGACTGGGTTAGGCTTTATTGAGTATTAGGAAGGTCGGAATACATCAAACTCTACATTCTTAACAATAATACAAGTATCAAAATATCATATTTTTCATCATATTTCATCGGTTTATTTAATGTGATTTACCGTCCTTCAGAAATATACACCAGAACCGGAAATAAGAAGAGATCATATTTTCCGATAACAGACAAGTATATATTGTCTCTTTGATAAGAGAGAAGTCAATTGATATAACCCTTGACCCCATCTGACATAGATTAAAGTAGTTTTGTTTACAAAAGCCAATTATCCGCTGTAATTGATTTCCTTTTAGAAGCCTGCAATACAAACTTATGGCAATCACATAGTATTTTTGAAAATTAATTATGTGATGGTAGTCAGATATATTCTTGTTAGATAACTTGCCGATCTCAAATACTTGGAGTTTGATATTTTGCTTCATTATCCTTATAATCTGAGTTCTAATAACAAATCTAAATCACCTCCAAATAATCATTAATTTACACAAAACGTTGCCTATTGGCTAAATGACTTTTTCTTAATACAAAATAAGTCTTTTAGACCACGCGGTACACTAACGTGCAATGGTCTTCCGGTTTTTGTTCAGTTAGTATTACTTTCGCCTGAAGGGTGTTTCATCTGGCCCATTTATTGCCATAAAATGTAACTTATGGAAATGGGGTTCTCTCTACAGATCAAAGAAAGCCACTGAAACGGTTCGACAATATTTAAGCGAGGCTGTTGTGATCAACTCAACTATACAGAAAATTAATCAATAATATCAAAAGATTCAGAAAATTGTGCTTTTGTCATCATTAAAAATAACCGCTTTCGTATACAAATGTTTATAAAAATGTGTGAGGTTATGTATTATAACACATTGTTTGCAACCAACATCTGATATAAGCATAATAGCATGCTTTAGTTTATCATAAGCACATCGCAATAAAATAATACTTAGTTTATTATGATATTTATATTCGATAATTTCCTTTTTGTTATCAAACATTTCTTTCTACATACTACCATTTAAGAGGCATATTAGTAACATTATTTATTTTACTGACCTATAAGATATATGGTAATGTGTGAATTAAAAAAGACTACTGTCAATTGAATCTGACATTAGTCATCACCGACAGATCTCTGCCTTCCAGAACACTCAAAGGTCAAATGGGAGATGTACCAATATCCTCGTATAGATGCCAATGGTCTCTACCCTGAAGCCATTAATACGATAAAAGCCACTCTCAAGACATTCCGAGTTCAACGTCTACATAAATCCATGAGGTTGATATCTCGAGCAAGTAACCATACGAGAATAATGAAGGAGTTAGTGATAATACTGGAGTTTTTCGGGAGACAGCTATTTTTCTATATAGACTATGACAACAATGCACACGGTGAAGCTGAATGATTATCAGCTGGAACCACAATCTTCAACATAAATTAGATAAAAACATTCCTGGTATTAAGTACCTAGATAAATATGGGTATTATTTAAATGTGGTCATTAAATTTATTATTTCCTAATTGTATTATGCGATCAGTATCGAATATATAATGATCTTGAATATATATATATATTATATATATATATATATATATATATATATATATATATATATATATATATACCCAGAAAAGATAATTTAATACTGTTGAAATAAATTCTAATCGTTTTTTTTAGATCCGTATTTTGTGATCCTGACATGGGGTAGATCTCAGCTTTTAACAACAAAGCCAGCTGAGGATTTAATTATGCTGCTTTATTTAACAGCAGTATATCTATCACAAGCTCTATTTGGTATGTAGTTGTACATGTATATTAGCAAATAATGAAGAGTCCTAGCAGATAATAAAGGGTCATACCAAGAAGCCATACCCATTGTTTTCTTAATTTACTTATATGCTTTTGAGGTATTTGACCATCGAGCAAGTATCGCAATGCATAGTTTTATATTCTACTTAATTTATTCTTGAGTTTGTAGGCAGTTATCATGGTTCAGTATCTTTGTGACAGGAATATCAATATGGTAAAGATGAAATAAATACATTTGTCGGGAAAGGTATTCTGAGTCTGTTATCTGAATCGATTCGATATTTAGTTATTGATGACAAGTATATATTTCATTATGACTAGTCTAGTCCTCGTTCATCAATGAAAACTAAGAAAATATGAAAATGACTGAAGTGTCAACATCATAACATCCCCCTTGATGGCATCATTGTTATAATAACCGGGTACTAAATATTAAAAGGTACACTTTTTGTTTGTTCTCCATCGCCAATATGGAGTATAGAGAAACACTAAAGTTCTGTACTAAAGTTATAATGATCACATATTAGCCTAAGCATGTCATAAACTTAAGTTATCTAATTATAACATTTATGACATTCATGGACAGATGATTTCATGCTAAATATATTTGTTTCGAGAATTATCCACGTTATTATTATTGTTATTACTATTTATTATTATTATTATTATTATTATCCTGTAAAGCTTTAATTAAACCAGAAAGCAATTTTTTTTTAAATCCTAGCAATATAAATGGAATTATAATGATGACGATGATGATTATGATGATGATAAGAATAATAATAAATAGTAATAACAATAATAATAACGTAGGATATTAACGTATTGATTCCATATTAAGTAATTCTTGAAGACATTACTTATGACAAATCCAGACTTTGCGGTCAGTCTCAGATAAATCATGATATTTTATAGAAGCGACTTTCAAACTTCAGCATTAATGTATAAGGAGTCAGTATATATATATATATATATATATATATATATATATATATATATATATATATATATATATATATATATATATATTACAATGCTTAACGCTGTCTTATAACCAGCTAACGTGGTTTTTATTTGGTGATTTGTAATGGTTAACCAAGAGATGTTTTATTTATTAATCAGAAAGATAAAGATATGGGTATAATGGCAAAGGAACAACGGTCAGTGACATTGGAGAAGGGGAAAGACAAGGTAGATAGATTTGAGGTAGCGCGAGTGAGTAGTGATGGCGCAGTTAATTAGAGCATAGGACTCGTAGTTCTGGGTTCGAGGCTCCGGGAACTGCAATGCTGTCATATTGGCGATGATTCACCCGTCCATAAAACGAGGATGTGACGGCTATGTGTTTGAATAACGCTTTGCGCCTTTATTGGCAGCATGCATTGTATGCTACTTCGGGAGTTGATGTAGGTGCTGGATTGAAACTGATCTCAGTCAGGGATAGTAATATTCTGTAAAGCACCCCAGTACAACACAGTTGAATGTCGTGCTGTATAGCTATTATCTTTATTATCATAATTATTATTATTATTACAATTAATTTATTATTATTATCATCATCATTATCAGCAGCATCAACATTAAAATCATTAACACATTGTTTCAGCAGTAGCTGCAGCATCATCATCATATTATGTAGACTTTTTATAATGATTATAGAAATGTGCCTATGTGTCATTGTAAAGGACGTCATATCTGTGTCATATTAACTCCAGTAATACCTAATATGTCATTTACACGCACGTTAGGAGTTTAGCATTAATATCAAGATATAACTGTCATCGTCTTTGTCGTATATCTTATAGTTAATCTTATAATAGATGATAATATTTAATAACTTTCTAATTCGAAGTAGGTTGTCTTGTAATTCTCGATAATAATAATAATAATAATAATAATAATAATAATAATAATAATAATAATGATAATAATAATAATAATAATAATAGTAATAATAATAATAGGAAGATCGATAGTAATAATAACAATACAATAACTACTCTACTACTGACAACAACAACAATTGTGATACTAATAAGTAGTACCCTTATATTTGACGTCTTTTACACAAACGTAATGTATAGTTTATATAGCTTAAGACATGATACATTTAAATACCTAAGTGTTTTATTTACCGACGGTGTGATAGATATTTCTAATAGGCCATGTTTTACCAAACACTTTATGAAACTACACATCACTTTAAGAAGCGTTTTACAGTTTATATTGCCTAAACAGATATATAAATACTTCTTGTGTGACACACGATATATATTTTCTTGTATTTGCTCATGCCTTAGAGTAATGAGCTATTTCGTAGAAAATTAGCTTAACTTATCGCCTTTTATAAATAGTTTTCCTATAATCGTTTACTATTAATAGTATATAGCATTGTGAATAAGTATTAATTAAAAATAAATTTCCCCCCTCCCCCAAATATATTAAACAGACAGCATCTTATCGCATGATGCCGCATTGGTAGAGGATTCATGTATATCCATTCTGGATACATTACAGGGTTTGATATGGAGCAATTGTTTAAGTGGTAATCAAAAGCTTTCTCTGCCATTGATCCTATGTCGACATTGGTTGTTAAAGACTATATGAATGTTCTAATTAGTTACAAAAAAAACCTAGGTGGTTTCTCAAAATCCACAAAAGTTGTCCTTGTAAAACAGCTTAAAAACAAACTTTTTACTGTTATGATCTTAATAATTTCAGATTTAGTTTCAAATTTAATATTTGGATGGCAATTATAAAAAGAGCAATTCCTTTCCATCTAATCAATTACTTATTCACTAATAACTTTACTGGAACACAAAATCCAACAAATTGAAGTGATCACGACACCGAAAGATCCTTGTTTATGAGGAGGGTCTACTCAAATCATTATTTTATATATTTCAGGGGAAACACCAATATATTACATCAAATGTCTACTTATTAACAAATGAAGTATGTGCTAATTTACCTCCTTTTTCGTGTACCTATTCTTAAGTAAGTGGGATTATGCTTAGTGTGAATGATGTGAAGAGATCGTGATGATTTATGATCTACTGTCATCGAAACCATCGAGAAGTCGCAAGTCCACAATACATCAATATTGTCAGTAGCTTCACGTAATGTGTTTTTACTGAACGTTTATTTTATCTAAAATACGTGTTTTGGATGAATTGTTCAGTAGTCACTCTTATCATAGGCTTCAAGTACGTCATACTGGAGATTGGTATATGTAATTAGATCATATCCACTATGTAATTATTAACTGTTGCATATGAAAACATAAATGGAAATGAGATAATTCAATAGATATCCTGTGAGATTATTAAATGGCAACTACCGGGATATCTAACCATTCTGGACATGGTCGAATAACTATGTAAAACCGTTAATAAAATAAATCTCAGTTTCGATGGTACTGCGTTCGCCAGTTATATATGTTTATTAAATTATACATTTTTATAAATAATTATAGAAGGGACAGTTCCTTCCTATATAATGTTATATTGATAAAACACTAACCAGAATGAATCACGACAGTCTGGATACACAAGTGGTTAGAGCACTGAAACAGACTTAGTTTGGGTATTGAAATGTAAAATGGAGTCGAATAACCAAGCTTTAAACGGTTCCTCAAGTTATATGATATGCTTATCACATGTTATACAAAACGTTGACCTTCCCTATACTCTTCACTAGTGATAGACACCAAACAAAACATCTTGCCTTTCACCTGTTCGTGTCTTGTTTATTATGACAATAATATCCTCACGTCTTTCTCAGTTCAGATCACTTCGTTTTCAATAACAGGTCTATTGATTAATATATATATTGTGAACCATTTTAATGGGAGCTATTCCAAAACCATCATTTATTCATTTCAGGTGTTCCAGTTTTCATGAAGCAATTGTGTCGTTGTCTACTATTATTATCTTAGTGTATAAAATATATTTCCCTTAAATCTCTTAAAATAGTATATCCCAGGAAGTCCTTTTTCTGACAAAAGAACGAGAGATTCGCTTCACTAGCTCATGTATACTCTCATAAAGACTCAAGTGGCAGTAAAGAAAAGAGAAATACTATATATATATATATATATATATATATATATATATATATATATATATATATATATATATATATATATATATATATATATATATATATATTTTGTTGTTATCTCATCTTGCTTCCTCTTGGTCAAGTTAATATATGTATATTTATCTTATAATAATTGCATTCAATTTATCTATCAATATGTCTATCGTTTTATCTGCTTTAAATTGATAATTATTTTCCCCGTATATATTAGTTTAAGCAAAAATGATACGTCGTATATTTGTGTTAATGAAAGTCCGTTTAGCTCTTCACAGTTCTTGTCAGATAGTGTTGGAATTATGTTCGTCTTCAACAAACATTTCTAGTGTCTTAGTTATTTAATATGTAATTCCTTGTCTCTTTGCCTAAGTACCAAGTTTCATTCGTCTTCAAACAGCATTTGCATTGATCATTATTTAAAAAAGCAGAAGCAATAGGATTTTTCTTTATTAATATTACAAAAGGTTGGCATTGCCTTCAGAAGTTCTTCCTAGCCCCAGCCACACAATTCACTTTAACTTTCACAAACTCGGATTCGTTTTCATAAGTTAAATGTCCTAGATGTTATGCGTCTTTATTCCAATGTTAATATTTCACCAGTTTATTGTAGCTATTCTTCTCAAGCTACTTTATTAATAATCTATACTATTTCACGAATTCTGTAGAACACTTTTACAGATACATTTTACTTGCCACACATAAGGAGATGTTTAGTTGTTACAACAATGCTGCAATGTTATTGGCTGATCCTGATATCAGTGGTAAGTGGCATAATATTCATCCAGGGTAGACCTGAATATAAAAGTGGATGTGCTCAATCACAGTGAGTCAAATGGGGGAAAACAGACCCAGATCGGGATATATGGGCTAGACGGGTGGTGTACGCAGACTTGGGATATGAGAGCCAAACGAGGGATGCGAGAGCCAGGTGGGGATATAAAAGTTAGACGGGAATATGAGAGCCAGACGATGGATATCAAAGCCAGACGGCAGATGGGGATATGAGAGCTAGACGGGCATATTTGATTCAGACGAGACATTAAGTCCAGATGAGGGATATGAAAGCCAGAAGGTGTACATGAAATCCAGATTGAGGATATAGTTCTTATACGAACTGTGCACTCACGTGAAGCTAATCAAAGATTTAATTATAGAAAAATACCGTAAGATATGAGGGATGGAGAAGGGATATTTATCCACACCCAAAATATTAACAACGAATAACTGATAATATTATTTTTTCTTGACTATCTTCATGATGTGGAACAATTATAACGACGGTGAAATAATAACATATACATAACAACAAAAACAATTCTCTATTTTTTTCTTATTATAAATTGCTTGTATTTATTTTTATCCTAAATGATTTTCATTCAGTTCGCACTGGGTTATGCTTTACACGAATAGCATAACATATGAAATCATTTCCGCTTAAATAACTTAAACACCTATCGTTTATTGAGAATCGGCATCAACTCTTTTCCAAGTTTGACGAATTTTGTCGTGTTTGTAAATCTCAAAAATAGTTATTTTGCGGTTAGTTAATTTATTTAAACATTTCATTATACTGACATTTTTATTATGACTAGACCAAAACAATTTAAACAATCACAGTATAAAATATTTAATGAATCACATGTGTACATGCGCAACAGAGACATTTTCCACTAAACGTTGTAATGTATGTATGTCTAGTTGTAGGCAAATAGTTAAACCTTGGTAGATTTTCTCATGAACGAATATCACTTAATAAACTAAGTGGATTTTCTAGATTTCTGTAGCTCAACCAGGTGATAATTTCTCTTCCGACTTATTGCTTCCTGAATTACAACCTTAGATCCATAAAATGTGGGTAGGTTTCTAATAATGAAATAAAACATGATGACATAATCAGTAACCAAATGTCATCATGATTTGGTTTTGTAAGGCTTGTGTTTAGCAACAACCAGTTTTTACGCCTGGTAAATATCTTTATTTCTTCATTCAGTGACACAAGGTCAATAGTTAAAAATAGTCTATGGAAATTATCTTAAATTGACATCTGATTCAGATCTTGCCGTTCACTATTCATTTATATTAATATTAGAAACTTGTTTTCTCTCAGACAGTCTCTCATAATATCACATTCTCAGAAAATCACCAGTTGTGAATGCAATCAATGGATGATTCATGAGTAGACTAAATCGAGAGTTTCCACTTTTCATGCTTAAACTTGTCCCTAAGTCTCAAAACAAGAGAAGTCCAAAACGTTAATCACATACATTCGTGATACCTCCGAGCACTAGATCCTGGTCAGAATACGGCAGTTTTGAAAATATACAACCAGGTGTATTTATAGCAATTTTGTAATTGATGTATCTCTATTAAAGCAATGGTTTACAAATATTTACCTATATTACCCTTCTCTTCAAATATGGGGGTATCTGACAGTTGTCGTGAAAGGACAATTATTAAAACCGATAGCTAAGTAACTAATAAAAAAGTGACACTTGGTGTCAGACAAATGAGAATGACTTCATAGCACCTTCGTAGCGAAAACTATATATGCTAACCTATTAAAACCAGATCTAATGTCTCCTACACAAATTATATTGTTACAATATCAGGTTGGTATTTTATTTATGAGAAGCAGACTAAAGCTGACCTGGAAAGTCATATCACAGACTGGATGTCACAGGACTTAGGAAAGGTTAGCCCACTACTGCAGATGTTAAACGGCGATGAAAATATTGCACGAAATATACAGCTCTAGTTTAATAGTTCTCACGACCAGAGAACATGGTTAATTTATATTCCTACTTTTAGTAACTCACTAGATTTATTGCCATACTTACTTAATGATTCAATATTTAAGAATCTTTAAAATAATTCAGCTGTTTCTTGTTCAATTTTTCCTACACTTAATATTAATAATCGAACGTAAATCATTTGATAAAACATTAATCAAGTTGAATACACTAAGATATGGCATAATATTTATGTTTAAAGTACTGTATGCAGGAAACATAATGATCAAGTAGGTATAACGATATGTATTATGATAAAAGGGATGCGATTATTATAAGATAAATACATTAACTTGACAATGAATGAAGATAAGAGGTAACTTTCATCAGATATTTTTCAGTTCAGTTATGTTCTTGACAACAACAACAACAAAAACTATTACTTTAATATTTACGGTTTTGTTTTAAATTAATATGGTGATCTATCGAGAAGCATACGTAGTCATAGATTTAATATAGGGTTGCCTTGTTTATAGATTCAATTGTATTGTCTTTACAATGTTGAACGTTACTAATCCTTAAACCTCCTAATCTTCTATACAGGAGCTACACAAGAATTGTTAATAACAAAAAATCGGAATTTTTAATTTACAATTTTCTAGGTCAACTGTTATGATTAAATTACATTTATTACAATTACATTTGTTATACCTCTAGACTACAATTCGTTTACGATGCCAATTACAATTAAACATTTACGCGATATACCATTAACATTATATGTGACTATTATAGCTATAACATGCCTCAAAGTATGTGATCTCAATTGCTACTTAATCAGTATTAATGCTAATAAAAAATGATAATTCATAAAAAATGTAATAAGTTAATCTCACAATAAAAATATTCTATTTATATTTAATTTCTTGTATTTCAATAAGTCAAATTAAATATATTCTGGGTAAAAGGTTTCTCTACTTAGCATCCTAAGCAGAGAATATTTTCCCATCGCAAACACGACTTATGTAAAAGTTAAATTACACACACACACACACACACACACACACACACACACACGCACACAAACACGCTGATTTCATATATAAGTAGTGTACATCTTATCAAGTATTAAACAAAACATAATGTTGGTTAATAATAATAATAATAATGTATATTTAATAAAGCGCCCTTACTAGCAGGAGCCATTCAAAGGCTCTGTACAAATAATATTAATATAATAATACCCCAAATAATATGTCTGTAAAAACCCTGTAATTATTTAAAAGATAATAATTATTTATCTGTGAAAGCGACCTTAAATAGCTGTGTTTTTAGAAGAGACTTAAAATTTTCAAGAGACGACGCATTTTTACTATTTACCAGCAACCTATTCCACAAAGTGGGGGCTAACAACACTAAATAGACAATCACCATATGACTTGAGCCGAGACACTGGCACCTGCAATAGTATCTGACTGGATGACCTGAGTTTTCTAGATGACTTTCTAATGGACACCAGTTCACACAGGTATTCTGGCGCCATATCATTAATAGATTTATAAGTTATTAAGTAAATCTTGAAATGGATACGCTGTCTAACAGGTAGCCAATGTAGTTTTTGAAGAATTGGGGTGATATGATCATATTTTATAGTATTTGTTACAATGCGAGCTGCACTATTCTGAATTCGCTGAATGCGATTAATGTTATAATTAGATGTGCCATATAAAAGGGAGTTACAATAGTCTATACGATATGTAACAAAGGCATAGACTACAGTTACAAGTGATTCTTGTGTCAAGAATGCTTTTAAACAGTGTGTGTTATTAAGATGGCAGTAGGCAGCTCGGCATTTAACACAATGTGCTGATGCCAAATATATAATACTTATTTTATTATCATTTAGTTTTAGAAGATTTTGAGTCATTCACAGCCGAATATCAGCAATACAATCTTCTAAATTATTCAAGGAGGAGGAGAAATTTAACTCATTATCAGGATCCAGTGATATATACAGCTGTGTGTCATCAGTATATAAATGATATTTAACCCCATATCATACAGTGTTTTTTCCAGATAGGATCTAAAGTACTTTACCTGAGAGACCAAACATGTCTTTTAACCTAGAGAAAAGTACATTATGGTCAACTGTATCAAATGCAGCAGACAGGTCCAGAAGAACAAGTATTTTTCACTCTAACCAAAGCTGTTTCAGTGCTGTAACCACTTTTATAGGCAGACTGTAGTAATTCCTTAAGGTTTTTATTAATTAAATATTTGTTTGGATGGAAAGCAACTGCCCTTTCTATAACCTTAGATAAAAATGTAAGATTTGGAACAGGTCTGTACTTGTTTAGAATATTACAGTCCATAGTGTGTTTTTTATTAATGGTTTTACAAGGGCAACTTTCATCGATCTTGGAAAATCACCCAGAGATAATGATTGATTAATTATATTTGTAATTGGGCTTATCAGAATATCCAGACAATCTTTCACAAGCCATGTAGGCATAGGGTCAACTGCACAGAAAGCATTAGATGACCTTTTCAGCAACTGTCTGATATCAGTCTCTGTAAAAGTCTCAAATGTATCCATCATGGATATGCAGGACTCTTCTACCAATGTCTTACCCTGTGATAAGGTGTTGGAAGGGAACCGACTATGTATTAAATAGTTTTTGACAGAAGAAGTTATTAAAACAATGGGCCATATCTTTAGCTGAGTTGATATTATTTGGAAGGACAGTTTCACTTTTATGTAATACTTTATTCACAACACTGAAAACAGTCCTTTGATTTCCCTTGGAGGCTTTGGTCTTTTTATTATAATATTCAGATTTAGCAGAGGCAGGGGTATTTTTAACAAGAATTTTACTGACCTTGAACATTTTAAAATGAACACACAAACTGGTCCTGATCCACAGCCGCTCACAATACCTTCTCTTTCTCTTTGCAGCCTGTATGTTCTTATTGTACCATGGAAGCATTGATCTTCTTGGTATTTCCTTTGTCCTTAAAGGTGCATGCGCATCCACAATATCTCTCAATGTACTATCATAGTGATCCACCTTGTTGTGCCATGCACGTAATTCATTGTTTACTTTTAACCTAGTATTGTCAGCTTGATACAATACTTTTACAATGTATGAAACGTCCAGAAAATATTGACTTGTTGTGGCACGACAGAGATGAGTGACAATGGCTGTTACACTTCACTTATGCCTTAAAGCACTTACACATATTGGTTTTACACCTTTTGGCTCCACAATTGCATTTTGTGAAACCTTGTTCTTCATACCTTGACTGTTTTGTAACTGCTTCATGGAGTGACAGTGCCTCACTCATCTTGTCTCACATCTGTTTATGTAAGAGGTTTCTGTGGGCACAGTTGAAACTGATTCCTGGAGAAATGTCCTTTCAAGACACCATCTCTGACTGATATTTTGTACAGATCTTTTTTTCTGGATTGTGACATGATATCAGTCCAAGGATATGCGAGGAATCTCCTCTACCTCCTCTACCCCTGTCAACAAGTGGAATAGGTACAGGAACATTGTCTCCCACTTGATGGTCAATTCGACTGCGCTTAATCATGCGTTCGGCCTGAATAGTTTGTGCTCGTTTTGCACCTGCACGATGTTCGTGAATACTCTCGAGCCGTTTCATGACATATGTTGGTGCAGAAACGAAGTCTGATGAACATCTTACAGGTGTCAATGGCAGAGGATTAGAAAATGGTGCAGGGTGTCATATGATGGTGAATGCGACATGACCATATTCAGTACCGTTGTTGCAGAAGAGGTCACTGACAGAACATGATGTGTGACACCTTCTTCTTGGACTTGCTGTTCAGTCTGCATGGATGGCTCTTTTCATTCCATTGAAGATATCTTCAATAATAACGTAGTAGACAGTTGTCTCATGTACACTTTTTCGTTTCTTGACAAGCTTCTCAACGCCACCACACTGTAGAACTTCATAACTAAAAATCGAATTTGGTTTAATAATTTTTGCAGTGCCATTGATTTGAATGGATTCTGAAAAAGAAGAAAGCCAGCTTTATCATCCTATATTTCCCTAATAATTTTAGCTATTTCATTGAATCCTTAAGAATTAGATCTTGAATATTTAAGAATTGAAGCACTAATAAATTACTTGGATAGAAGGTAGTACTCCTGTCTGCTTTTTCTTTTTGGGATTCTGTCCTGCAGTCTTGATTTCTTCAAACATGTGAAAATAATCATCCTTGTGTATAAAATACTTTTTACACTGATCATGCCACCCATAGAGATCTCGCTTAAACCTTTCTTCAGTCATATTAGCTATTGTAGCAAGATGTGTGAGTTCAATGACTAACTAACCAGCTGAAGTAGTTTATATACCTATTCGTCAAGTCAATTGGAAGTAAGTGCTTTAAAATGATTGGCTAGTAATTAATGCTACATGCGGCAATCTCACTTAATACAAAAGATAAAACAAGAAGCCACACTTGGGTACACATTTGAAGATGTCACGTCTTTCATCTTTTAGTGACAATGAGAGGCTCACTAATTAATTGAAGCCACACCTTAGCTTTGTGTTTCTGTTGTCTTTACCTATACCCCATTCTATAACACAACAGCATCACTGTCAAGCCAGTGACATTTTTCATGGGCCTGGGGGGGTCACCTTTTTAGACACAATGGGATGGGAACTTTTTTACCTGAGGTAAGAATATCACATAAAAATAGAAATGATAAAGCCATTATTCTTGGCTTTTTTATGTCTAATTAGTGCTGTTCAATATTCAGAGAAAGTTAACATATACTTAGTGGCCACTCAATGACAAGTGTTTAATATCCTGATCTGATTAATGGATAGATTATTTAGACATTTTGTTAGGTGACAGTGTAGAAATATCTTAGAGATTTAATTACCTTGTTGATGTCACTGTTGGCCAGTCAGACAGACACATTATCCGATTGGAATGTGTAATATAAGGAAAGTGTCAGGAACCTCGCCTTTAGTATTATTACTTAAATCACTCTTCGCCGTAGCCACATCAGATAAATCGTTGTACATTATCTGAGACTCACCAGAGTAAAAACAATGAAGTGCCTTCAAGGTCAAGCATTGCAAATTGGAGTAAGGGAATCCCTTGATCGGAATGTCATTATCGGGTAGGTCAAGAATAGTATTATGCTGATCAGGATCAGAGACGTCCTACCACCAATTTGTCTTCCCTTCGTGATAATTTGATTCGTTGACTTATTATATATCTCCCATATATTATTCCACAATCTAAATTGAGGGTTACATTTTGGTTTCATATATGGCTGATGTCTCTCTCTCTCCCTATCTCTCCAAGTATATATATATATATATATATATATATATATATATATATATATATATATATTTGTGTGTGTATATATCCTTCTGCCACCCACCACCCACCCCTTTCTCTCTTTATCAGTTGTATTAAAGCTGCTTCTGGATCCGTACGGTGTGGTTAGAGCCCTGCTCTATAAGTCGTCATGTTAGGGTTGAGTCCAGTTACATTACCTACCTTTGAGGGATGGCTCTTTCGGAACTTTCCCTTTGGCCATACATCCCAGGTGTGACCGCCCCTTCCCTAAGGTGAAACAAAGCAATCTGTCACTCATCAATTACTTTATATCAATATATGTGTCTGTGTGGATGAATCATCATAGCATGCTATATCTCACAATGAAAGCAAGATTATCGCAAGTTTCCCCATCGTCTTCTCGACAGACAATCATTCAACAAGAGTATAATCCACTATTCCATTCCCTGATATTAGTAAGTTTCAATGGTTACTGTTATCTGGTAGTGTTTGCTAAATTCGAATCACGACGATGATTAGTTATTTTGGTCTGATCTCACTCCTGGGAAATGATTATCTGGGCTTTCCAATAGCAATCTGTTGTACGTCTGGAAAAGGGCTATCTTTGGCTAAAACATATTCATAAGTTGTGTTAACGACGTAAGCAATGATTTGCTAATCTTCTGGGAGACAAATTTATTAGCGTTGACTCGCACAAATTAAGTTACTGCTAAGAGGATATTAAGACAAGAAATGTAAGTACTGAAACCATCGTCAGAATGTGTTTGGACAAACGACAAACAGGAATGAATATTCACGTAATTCATGCTCATCGGGTGTACACTTCGAATGACCAAACGTTTGATAAAGAAACCTCGGCATAAATCATTTCGTTTCAGACTGATATCACACATTGTCCGCGTTATATTCGACAACTTCAGACACAGTCCTGCATGTCAATTGCAGTTTTCTATTATATATATATATATATTATATATATATATATATATATATATAATTATTCTTTTTATAAAATGTACATAAATTAATTCCGCGATTCGTTCTCTCCCACTAATTACATAAATAGAAATGAAAGAATCCCCTTTATCTATTATTGTCGTATGTGACAATACGGATATGATTATCTTATAATTGAATATTTACATTTGTAGTTTCGATTATGTATTGTTTTGTTTCTAGCCGAACATATTCTAAAAGATCAGCTTCACGGTAGTAAGGAGAATATTTATATACAAAATGATTCACGTAGAATTGACACAATTTAAGATATAAAAACTAGATTCAAACCCAATCTCGTTCAACTTTATCCTCATCCTGAAGAAAACATTTAATATGGAGACGAAGATTTGTTCTGGATCAACTATAGCCATATTATTGGTTTGAAGAAGTCATATTTGTTTACTGTAGCCATAAGTGAGATTTCATATTTCAATTATAGGATGGTGTTTTGTATATATTTAGTGGCATTTTGTAATATTTATCTACATGACATGGAATCGAGTCACTGTATTATCAATGCTGGAGGATATTCATCTTTCTGTGACATTATTCGGTATGATAATATTATAAAAGTATATAGTAACCCATCAGTCATGGGTGTCACCTGTTAATAGCACTTTAGTTCAATGAGACAATCACTCATGCCGTGAGGTATCATTTTTGACTTGGACTGGTATATGTCAGATTCCTTGACGTCGCCTCATTCTGCTTGTATTAATCAATATATTATTTATATATAATAACAGAAGATGAATTATCTTCTTCAAAATACACCATCTTGTGTGGTCTTTGATGGAGCACACCTCATTTAAAGATCTTCTATCACGACTTATTTAACTGGCAACATTTCGTTATTTAGTCATTTCGTTTCTAAAAAATAAAAAAGCCACATTACTAAAAAGAAGAAATTCAAAACTCATGGCCACAAAATTATATTTCTAATTATAATACCTTTATATATTTATGATTTACTAGAAAACTTAGTAACTATCCATCCTGAATTTTTCATCTTTGGTGATTTCAACCTACATTTGGATACAGAGTCTGCTACTACATCCACATTTAATGACATCTTAACATCTTTTGACTCCAAAACACATGTTTCGTTCTGCCCACACATTTGTGGTCACTCACTTGATCTCGCCGTAACCCAGTTCACCCCTAAATATATTCATACACTAACTGCCACATGCGTTTTATCCGATCATTTCACTGTCATGGCAGAAATAGAATCAAGTATAATCCAATAGACTCTATGTGTAATATTATTTATCGGCTTATTCACAATATTGACATTCTTGAATCGATTGAGGACGGAGTAAAATCTGAAATTATCACCAACCCTAAAGCCGACTTATCATAATTATGTGAACAATACCACACTACACTTAAATCGTTATTTGGTAAATACACACCTGTCAGATCACAATTAGTTAAACCACCTCAAACCTGGATGCCCCCTGATATTATTAATACTAAAGTATATTAATGCTTTAAGCTATTTAGAAAGCATATGGGAAAACACACACACAACATATCAGGTCTAGATTTGGAACATGATCTCCAACAACGCTGGAAATGTATAAATGGGGCTCTCCATAGAAAGACTATTGTTTCTCTGCCAGCTCATAATTCGACCAATTCATTTAGCAGTTCTTTTCTCAGATATTTCATGGATAAAATCACCAACATTCGTGCTTCTTTTCCAGGTTATGCCTCAAGTTGTAATATTGATTTTCCAGTTGTACATCACCCTTGCACAGTATTTAAACCAGCCTCACTTTCTCAAGTTGCCAAAATTCTATTTATCATCCCATAAAAAGTCCTGTGAACTTAATCCTATCCCTACTGGATGCATAATTCCCTTCTTCACGCGATAAGTATCCCAATTTCTAAGATAATAAATGCATTAGTAAGCTTTGGAGTGTTCCCTTCTCATTTCAAACATACCCGTGTAAACCCCTTCTTCAGAAACCATGTATACTAGTCAACGATCTAAACAGCTATAGACCTATTTCTAATCTATCATTCCTATCTAAAGTATTAGAAAAAGCCTTATCCTGTCGTTTGAACATTCACGTAAACTATAATCTCTTATCTAATTTTCAGTCTGCTTACAAACAATTTCACTCTACAAACACTACTCAACCAACACTACCTAAAGGTTCACGACATATCACTAAACATAGACACAGGAAAGGTCACAGCACTAACACTATTAGATTTATCTGCAGTGTTTTGTACTATTGGTTATTTATTCTTTTAGACGGCCTCTCTGATTAGTATAACATATTGGGCAGTTTTCAGAGGCAGTTACTTTGTTTTGAGGTGTTCCACAAGGCTCTGTTCTTGGACAGTTGCTACACCACTAAGCTCTCTTATTCACACCCACAAAATAAACCATCCTTATTATATGTAAATGACACCCTATATAAATATCTGTATCTACAGCAGACACATATATTTCTCTTACACAGCTAGGTGACTGTCTGAGTGATATCTCTAGGTGCTCCCAACTTAATCGTTTCTTCCCTACACCCACCTTTTATCACAGTATCACGCCTTCACAAGATGTATTTAATCTTAGTCTTACAATGGTTATAGCTTTTAATTTCAGAAAACATATTTTTCTGATATGTCGCTGCTACTTACACCATATTCTTGACCTTCGCCGTATTCATCGCCAGGTTTCACTTTCATTTGCCAGTAGGCTTGTTTACTGCAAATCTCTTCTTTATAACATCACATCTAAGGCTATTGCAAAACTTTAGTGTGTTCAGAATTGTTTAGCTAGAGTTGTCACACGGTCTCCTCGGTTTTTGTCATTCTGTCCTACTTCTGAAATCGTTTCATTGACTCCTGTTCAATCTCGCATAATTTTCAAACTCTGTACCATTGCCAATCAAACACTGTCTTCCGGAGAACCTTCGTATATATTGCCCATACTTTCTCTAGCACCCAGGCCCAGAGAGCTCCGTTGCAGTCTGTTCCCATGCTTAAATCCATCCCTACTCTTTGTAACTCACTACCTGAATATCTTAAATCATCAAATAGCGCAGCTTCTTTCCGTCAGTGTTTGAAAACTAACCGTTTCGAACGTGCTTATCCCTCCGATGTTTTCACTGCATCCGATAATTTGTTGATGAATTTTATAGTATACCTTGACTATCAGATTGCTTAACACCTATACTAGGTGCGCTACTGAGCTTGATTCGCTTCCAATACTATTGGTGAATGAGTTTTTTATTATTATTATTATTTATACACACACACACACACACACACACCTATATATATATATATATATATATATATATATATATATTCAGTTTTTACTTCATCAATAGATGTATTTCCACCCTATAATTGACATTAATGAGTGATCATATGAATTTATTGCGTTTTAAGACCAAAGCTACCAGTATAATCAAAATATATTTTAGCGAGAGAAAGAAATTTTATTTTCATATCCATAGGAAAGTGCATAATGTTTAAAATAATAACTAAACAGTGTCGTCAATATGACTGAATAAATGAATCTAACCATTTGCAAGTTATGTGTACAACGTGTTATTTATTGTTAACAAAAACATGGATCTGTTTGGTAAAGTTGTTATTAATGTGTTTGAAGCAACGAGTTGAGAATGTAGCAACCATGGTCATACGGTGCACTTCAAAGTGAATAATTGGGTAAACTGTAAGTTATACTAGAAAAGATATCAAGCGCTCGTGACGAAATTTGTTATACTAGAGAAGATATCAGTCACTCGTGACGAAGTAAGTAATACCAAGGTAGATATCAGTCACTTCATGACGAACTAAGTTATACTAAATGAAAGATATCAGTCACTCGTGACGAAATAAGTTATACTAGAGAAGATATCAGTCAGTCGTGACGAAGTAAGTAATACCAAGGTAGATATCAGTCACTTCATGACGAACTAAGTTATACTAAATGAAAGATATCAGTCACTCGTGACGAAATAAGTTATACTAGAGAAGATATCAGTCAGTCGTGACGAAATAAGTTGTACTAGAGGAGATGCTAGTCAGTCGTGAGGAAATAAGTTATACTAGAGAAGATATCAGTCACTCGTGACGAATTAATGTATACTAGAGAAGATATCAGTCATAGGTGACGAAATATTTTATATTAGGTAAATCTATAAGCGTCTAATAAATAACCAACACACCGAATTAAATGATGAACATGTAAACTTATTTCACTTTTTATAAATTGGCAGACATTTAAAATTTGGTCGAAATGAAATCAACGCTTAGATCATATGTGCCCGTTCATCAAGAGTACATCTGTGCCAGGGGGTTCCTTTTTCTCTAAATCTTCACAATAAGTTTGGTATTGTCGTCAATTCTACATGACAATTAGAGGTGTCATCACACACAGATAATATATCCTGTACCTGACGCCGATTGTTCTTTATTATTTATCAATATAATCTTTTTTGTTTACAAAACACCGTACCTTTGAAGATAAGAGCTGAATGAATTAGCATCTGAATTAATGTGACTTAGATAAATGTGATAGATTGTAGGATAACACTCACCATCAGTTGATAAAGGTGAATTGATAACAGGATATTCCAATAATCCTAACCATGCTAATATCAGCAACATAATCGCATCACCATGAGGAATACAACGCTAGTATTACCGGGATAACTCGTTGATTTTGCGCGTTGATGCTGTGAGCTTAAAGCAATTTCGTATTCTTTTTACGATGTCAATGTTGGTGATGTATCACTGAACGGTGGTTGGAAACGATATGATAGAGTGCCCTAAGCTCTTCATTTTCATTATAAAATGCGCGTGCTTCGAATGAGCAACATTCAATCTTCTCATACCAAATGTGCTAATACTTCATCTGGACCAACAGTATAAAATAGCATAGGTTTCCCAATTTATATTATCATAACCTTATGGTATCCAACTTACATTGAAAGTATATTTGATGGTGGGAAGAGATCTCCTTCTTGTTCTGTTATACCAGCAATCGTTTTTATAAAACACTTACAAATACAAACCTAAATAATTACGAACAGAATAGAAGATTGAAAATGCAGGAATGTAAAGAATGTTAAAGAAAAATTGTATTAATACAGTAATAATGATGATGATAATAATAATAATAATAATAATAATAATAATAATAATAATGGCGAATTCAGCAGTAGAACAGTGTAAACATATCGAGTTTGACGTACTGTAAACCCCCTCCCGATAATACAATTGAATTGAGCCCTGTGTTATACTGGTGTAAACGGTCCGTCAAACATGCTAAAATACAATACTGTTCAAAAGTTTAACTTCATTCATCAATTCATGATATACGAATGTATTATTGTATTAGATCGCAATATTTATTGTGGCTCCAAAAGAAATCAACGAAAGTAAACATCAAAAGCGTCATGTCATTTTGTTGATAGCTAATTAGGAAATTAAATATAGTTACTAATTACACCCAAGAGCGACATGGTATTTTCTACAACATGTTTTTATACTATATGCATATATCATGTATACAAATTGTTATTTTAAAATGGGCGGTCCACTTAAGCAGCCTGTGTATTTGGGTAGATTAATGAAGCACTCCCTCATATTTTTAAAAAAATATATATATATATATATATATATATATATATATATATATATATATATCAGGGTTGGGAAGTTTATGACACGATGTCAAAAACCGTGGATTAATCCAGGGTTTATGACGTCATGTCATAAACAGGTTTATAACGGTTTATGATATGAGCTTGTCATAAACTGTCAAAAGCACATTTTGATATTATGGTAATCATACACTGGTGTTGTTTGTAGCAAAAATCAATTGACTTGATTGGTCTGCTATTTATTGTTAGCGCTTTTGGGTTGGTGCTTGTTTGTGTATGTTGTTGACCATGCATGCAGTGACAGTGGTTTCACTTAGTGATCTTCCATGTGACAAGAGCTCAAGATATCTTATTAGTCCATTACAACCAAAGTGGATATAAGGTAGGGGAAAATAGACCTTGAGTCATAATGTAATACATTCAAGGGTGGTAGCCCTTCACATTCCATCTGGGAATATTTTCATAGAGTGACAGTTGATGGTAAGGTTCATGCTAATTGCAAGATATGTTGTCATCAACAAGCACCCAGTCCAGATAGAATGAGAAGTCACCATTCCGTGTGTGCTAAACTACACAATCCAGCCACAGATAGTGAGTGATAAAAGTAGCATCCACCAATATCATCCAAAATAGGCCCATATCACCCTCACCTAACAGCTGCTCCAGCTGCTCCGACCAGGCTACCCACCACCAAGTCGTAAAGCCATCGGTAGAATACTGCTGGACAATGTGCATGACCAGCTCACACAGGATGGGAGGGACAGTGTTAGTGGTAAGACTGCTACATTGGTTCAGGATTGGTGGTCCAACATCCACAATGAGCCGAATGTGCCAGCTGTCTCCAGGTTGAAAGCAGTAGAGAAATGTGGTTTGCCACATGACTACTATGTGGAACTGTCACTTCAGTTATTGTCAGCTCCTGCTTCTTCAGCATCCATTGAAAGGATTTTTTTAAGCTTTGGTGGAATCCACACTAAAATAAGCCTGGTAATGAGAAAACAGCCAAGCTGGTATTTTATCACAGCATCCTCCGAGGACTTTGTGATTTGCAGTATTAACGTATCAAATGGACGGATTCAATTGCACATGTGTGAAAGATGTGAGATTATGTTTTGGTTACTGAATAAAAGAGCTCTCCAAATTAGTTTTTGTTATTACCGAATTGGAAAAAAATGTAAGAGACCAACATAAACTATTATTTTACAGTCATGTTTGTAAAAATAAAATCATAGAATATAGTGATTAAAGGTTTACGACAGTTTATGACAATTTACGGTGGTATATGACGTCATGTAAGTATTTACGACAGGTTTACGACGGGTTTATGACTGTCATAAAACCAACTATATATATATATATATATATATATATATATATATATATATATATATATATATATATGACAGGCACTTATGATGTATACTGTTTAACATACTATTATCAAAATATTATACTGTTACGTTATTATACTTTATATTATACTGCTATATTATACTGTTATATTATACTGTTATAGTATACTGTATATTATACTGTTATATTATACTGCTATATTATACTGTTATATTATACTGTTATATTATACTGTTATATTATACTGTTATATTATACTGTTATATTATACTGTTATATTATACTGTTATTATACTGTTATATTATACTGTTATATTATACTGTTATATTATACTGTTGTTCTAATTCGGTGCTTATATGATAATAATTATTGTACAATTAGCTACATTCACGACGATTTCATCCTGCTGCTGCATGCTTTAAAATATCTAGACAAAGGGAAGGAGAAATACTCTAAAAACGTCATGTAACAATGATTAGCAAACATGTGACCACCTCGGTAAGAAGACAACATTTAGAGAACGTTAAACATCAGATAAAATCGTGGTATTATTAACAGCTGGGAATAAAACAAACCACTTTCATTCATTTCGTTGTTAGTATTTCCTGTGATCAATAAGGTGTCTTAGTTGTGAAGAGATAAATAGGATCGTAATTTAGGTTCCTTCTGGATTAGTTTTACAGATGTTATACCTCGTTGATGTAGCCTTATGTGTTATTCCACATGAAGAGGATTGAGCCTAATTACCACGGAGATCGGGATGGTGAAGTTTTAAATCGGGATGTGCAATAACTACGACTTAGGACAAACTACTTGAACACGAGTTTTATCAATGTTGTATATACGGGATTTTTTAAAACTTTTTATAAGATAATTTTTCAGTACACCAATAACAAATATCGTACCATCTTAAAATATCACAAATCGTGTAGCTCTAACAAAAAAAAAGGATCTTGGTATTACTCTGATAAACAATATTATTTTCTCGTCTTCGGATTTTTAAGCAAATTCAAGAAAAAATTAAAATGAGCCAAGAGGACAATCTGACTACTAAACTCTAACAAAAACAATATTTCACGACTATAAAAATAATAGTATCTAGTCACATGCCACTTTATTTCTGCAAGCAGTCATTATCAGTGGAAGAATTTGTGTGTTTCTGTTTGTATGTTGCGCATACATTTGTGTTTGACAGTATTCTGTGTGTTTGTATTTGTTTGTATGAAGTACGTGTACTTGTGTTTTACAGTATTGTACGTTTGTGTTTATGACGTATGTGTGCTTGCGTTTGTGGCATAACATTTAATGTTACTCAATAAAAGTATTGAAATATTCAAATAATAGTCTGAAATGCATACAAATGCCAAAAGGAAGCTTACGTTTAAGATATTGTACCATGATATACTACACAAACTAAACCCATTGATGAAACCTAAAGTAAGAAGCAAATAAAATCAACAAAAATTTATAAAACATTAATATTAAAATATACAAATCCACTTTTTTTCAATTCAAACTACGACTTTGAGCTTACACAGCAACCTAGCATTGATCAACTAAATTAAAGCACGAAAAGAGAATATTTAAGTTCATGGGATTTCACTAATATAGAAATAAATACAATGCTAATATTTAAAAAAATGGCACAACTCACCTCAATAACAATAACCGGTTTGAATAGTCTTCAGCATTTTGTCAAAAATATCTACAGTTATTTTGCAGCCTGGAAACACATATTTAAACGAACAGTTCCATCTCAGATAATATGACTTTATGTGTAATGCGTATAAAAGTAACCCGAAATCGCCCAATAATAATTTCGAACTATATCTGATAGGATAGATATAAAGAAATAATTTAAATTATTGGTGGGTCACCATTAATGGCTTCCCCGAATGCCAGATTATATTACAGGAAGGAGATAAGTCGTGTTCTCTGATGTCAAATAGTACAAGGATCATATAGTAGTTTCCATCCAGATCAAGTTAGGTCACATATGCTCTGGCTTAGCCATTCTAGTCACCTTATCTAACCTATTATAACTACTACTAACTGATGGAATTATCGGTTCCTTCAAATAAATATGACATCTCGGTATTATAAGAACACAAAAAAACAATCTTCGTTGAAAATATCACTACATGATGTTTTACTTACTTAACTATCATACAAGGTTATTTGGATCACCTATACATTAATATTCCTAAATAAATATTTGTTCTGAAATTATAAGTTTGGCTGAGACTTGTTCACATTGTTATAACCGGGTCATACAAACAGCTTGTGTTAAATGACGTCAGACTTCAGGAGCATCGGGTCTCTGTATATTATTAAAATGGCGGGCACACAGACGAGTTATATTTCATTTACCAGCAATTTGAACTGGATTATTTAATATGTGGTTGATCGTATTTATATTTTGGCAATATTTATATTTTGTGTGAGCCTATTGGTTTTAATTAAAGAAATGTTAAATGAAGGTGAACTGTTTCTATAAGCGTTTACATCATTTGATGAAAGAAAGTGATATTTAATCGATTTAATCTGATTATAATATTAAGTAACTGAATGTTAGAGAATATGTCTACTTTATCAATGACAAATGAACCATGTTAATATGTTATATACTTATCATGATGACCAGCATAGCCTTTGAAATGAGCTGAATTTGCACTTTTTCATAATTCAAACACTTTACTTAACATTATTGATATGAAACTTCAACAGATCCAGTAATGTGGTTAATTTCTGTTTCTTGATATTCAACATTTCATCGTCATTCACACTAAATTACAATGTCATTGTCATCAGTCTGTGTGGAAAGGATCCACGTGTCATATGTAAGGTTATTATTATTCGGCCAAGATAACTAATGGCTTAGAATAACAAACAAAACATATTTTGAAGAGTAAACATCATAGTCCCAACTAATGTCCTATTCGCTACCAGTTAAGACTGTGATAACAGATAGACAAAAACAGACAAACAATTTTAAATGAAGATGAACTGTTTCTATAAGCATGTGGGGGGTTGTGTCATTGTGTAGCGTCAAATATTTGCATTTTCCTGTTGTGACGGTGCGTATATATATATATATATATATATATATATATATATATATATATATATATATATATATATATATATATATTATATATAAATCTATGGTTGATTAAATATGAAACAAATAGATAATCAGAATAGAAGTGATAACATCAATTAACATTATTGCTTGTTAGTAATTAATTCTTCACTTAATTAGTGTTCTTCATCATCCTCAATAAATTGACATATTTTCTTTATTTGACGCTCAATGAAATGTTTCCATTCTGTTAGTTTATTTAACCGAGTGAGTTAATGGATTATAGTGTTTGGTACGAGATTTATTCCCATCTGTCAGTGTCGGCTGAGTATTGCACTCAAAAAATAATAATATTGTCAACATCGGCATTTGTCTGTTTTATAAAGACGGCTGTATCTGTTAAAGATCATGGAGTATTAGGAATGTCGGAAATACCAGGAAGGTCATATTCGGGATTATCACTTGGATCAGTCTCTATTGTAGTCATAGTAAACAAATCACCGTACAATTCACTCTCGATCACCATACCTGGGATCCCGAAGAGCTCTTTGGTCCGAACCACTTAATGAGGTGAAGAAGACCACCATGAGGATCGGGATCAGTAAACAATATAGCCTATAGCCAATAAAATTCGGGATTCGTAATAACTTCGTGTAATTCCGGGGGGGGGGTCTGATATTGACACCGATGGAACTTAAGTTTAAACATTTCTTTGAATGTATCTGTCAGATATGTAGTCTAACAATCATCAACGTCATGAAGAAGCTGTTATTATAGAAATAGTGAAAATGAGGTTGATTATTAGTTACGATTTGTAACCAATGGCCTTAACTAGCTACCCTTTGTAAACAATGGTCTTAACAACCATTTGTATTACAAATTTTCTAACCAAAAGCTTTACTTTCTTTGTGCTGGTCTAATGAGTTAACGTCTGCATATCTTACTTGATCCGGAAACGTTCATCATACCCTAGATAAAATAGGTAGGATATGACAATTACCTATATTTGTGTCACGTGTTCGGTCATACCCTGAGGTATAAAAATGTACCCATTATATTACCGAGATATAATTAAAATGGGGGAACTTTTTATAAATTATGGAATATGTTGTATATTGGTGTGAATTTTACTATATATTTATGGCAATTAACTATAATTTTCATTCCCTATGGTACGACTTGTATTTTTCAAATATAGTTTAAATGAATTGTACATCATTATAGTTGGGTACGTTATGTGCCATAATTTTATCTAGTGGCCTTTGTTTGTAACATAGACTAACTAGAAGTATGGACTCATAAACATGAATATAGGTCATATAGATTATATACTTCAGTAAGGTCCTCGGGTCTTATATAAGGACTAAATTATCAATTAAATAGTGACTAAATGAAGGTTAAATATCGTAACCAGATTATTAACAATATGAGAAAACTCTGTCCAAAGTTTAATACCCAACAGGATGCTTACCGGAAAAACAAAAAGGTCAGGGGTATAACTTTATCATACAGTATTATCTAAAATAATAGATGATTTTACACGTCTTACAGCGGGGTAATAAGGAATCTGAATCGAAATAGGCCGCCCTACGTCACAAATAGGTTTCAAAAACCCGTGACCTAACCCGGGTTTTTATATAAACCGGGGATAATTCCTTTAAAAGATTTTAGATGTAAGACTTCTAGTGTATATAATGTGTTGTTAATATGTTTTAATTGTATGTTTAAATGTGTTTAGATTATTTTATCTTTTGTTGTTAATTTATTTATTTCACACACTTTTATTATGACGTAAGTGACATAGATGAGTGACGTAACGCTGAACGTAATGACATTAGCCGAAATAAAAATTGGCGTAAAGGCGAATTTGACGTAGGCCTAAATAACGTACACATAATAATAATTACAAAACTTCTATAGCGCCAATATCCTCGAATAGAATCGAGCTCAGTGGCGCTACCTAGTACAGGGGTTGACCAAGCTAATAGTCCGAGTACGATGCAAAGTTAATCAGCAATGATCACATGGCAAAGAAACTTACGTGAGTTTTCAAATGGTGACAGAAAGAAACTATGCTATTTGATGACTTCACATGTTCATAGAGTGAATTCCAAAGAGTAGGGACAGCAACTGAAAAAAGCACGAGTCCCATCATGAGTTTTAACCCTAGGAACAAACAACAAGTGACAACCAGATAAACGGAGCTCTCTGTGTTTGGGCGGTAAATAAAGTATGGAAAATATATATGAAGGTTATCCAGAATAATGAGTTTGATAGGCAATAGTGCAGAGTAAGAAAATAATGCGAGATTGAACAAGGAGCCTTTGAAGATATTTCAGAAATGGGACAAAATGGGAAAACCGAATAGACCGTGTGACAACCCTAGCTAAGCAATTCTGAACACATTGAAAGTTTAGAATATCTTTAGATGCAATGTTATAAAGAATAGAGTTGTTGTAATCAAGTCTACTAGTAATGAACGCTGTAACAATGGTTTTGGCAACTGAAAGAGAAATATAACGACGAATAGGGTGAAGGTCACGAATATGATACAAGCAGCAGCGACATGTTAGAGAAACATGTTTTCTGAAATTAAAATCACTATCAAATGTAACACCAAGATTACCTACAGTGTCTGATGGTGTGATGCTTTGACTAAGGATATTCGGGGGTAAGAAATGAGTAAGTTTGCTGCGTTGTCTGGATGTATATATAATTTATTGTTTGTCACCCAGCCAGAGATATCACTGAGACGGTCACCAAGTTGTTTAAGGGAGAGATCAGTGTCTGGTGTAGATAAAGATATGTATACTTGGGTGTCATCTGTACATAAATGATGGTCTAATTTATGGCTGTGAAGACGTGAGCTTAGCAATGTGGTATACAGAGTAAACAGTAGTGATCCAAGAACAGAGCCTTGGGGAACACCGCAAAACAAAGGTACTACCTTTGAAAAACATTTTCTTATTTTTATTGATTGAAACCTATTTATTAATAATGAGTGGATCCAGGTGAGTGCTGTGCCTGGTATGCCATACCAATCAGAGAGGCGATCTAGAAGAACAGAATAATCAATGATGCCAAAAGCTGTAGATAAATCTAAAAGTGTTAGTGCTGTGACCTTTCCTGTGTCCATTTTTAGTGATATGTCGTTATGAACTTTTAGTAGATCGGTGAAATTGTTTGTAAGCAGACTGAAAAACATTAGACAGGTGATTACAGTTTAAGTGAACGTTCAAACGACAGGGTGCGGCTTTTTCTAATACTTTAGCTATGAATGATAGATTAAAAATAGGTTTATAACTGTTTATGTCATTGAGTAGTAAAAATTATTTGTTAAGAAGAGAGTTTACACGGTCACGTTTAAAATGAGAAGGGAACACTCCGGAGCTTAGTGGTAAATTTATTATCTTAGTAACTGGAACAATTAGTTACAATATTTTAGTAGAAATGTAGGGATAGGATCAAGTTGACAGGACTTATTAGGGGACGATAACATCAGTTTAGAAACCTTACGTAAGTGAGGCTGGTTTAAACACTGTGCGTGGATTCATATGGATGTCACCTGCTAGTAGTATACAAATAGTAAGAAAAATATTACGAGATTTAGTTATAAATATAAGACTATGAAGAGGTGAGAAAATTATCGCTCTCCCGGAACTATCACACTTTAATTTAGAAACAGTTTCCCAGATGAGATCAGATGTATAATAGGCTAAGATATGGTTTTATTTAGGACGAGTTTGACATCAACATAGGGTAAAGGTACATTTCTGTGTGTAGTGATAATGATATATATATATATATATATATATATATATATATATATATATATATATATATATATATATATTGGCACTGGCTCAGAACATCAAGACTCAAGCATCCATATACCCCATACATATATAAATATATACATAAATAACCTAAACATACAAAACTTAAACATAAAACACGTTAAATTGCCAAATGGAACTATCAGGAAAATGTAGGAACAGGTAGAAGAGAGTATGACGAAATGATATTTAAACAATGGAGTGAGTTTACAAGAACCACCACCCAGAAGGTGGTTTTACAATTGAATAGATGGCATGAGATACATGTATTAGACACTCACCAGTAGTAAGCTAACGACCTCAAGTATATATATATATATATATATATATATATATATATATATATATCCCTTTCATTTCATAGTAATGGAGTGACAATTGAATATGTTTATTCTCTGATAAGATTCCCAAAGGAATAATGCAATTTTATTTGAGATTTAACTCATATACAGAGCACAAGACGTGAATCTTCATTGGAGTTTGCTTTGATAGTAGAGTATTGACGCTTTTGTAACGCTCCAATATGTTTGCTACACTACCAGGTGAGTTTCCAACATATTTTTTTAGGTCAAAATTCGGCCCTAACGTGACTTCCGAAACAAGTTGCACAAAAGCTTTACCTGTAGATTCTTCATATTTCTCCACACCCACTCTTCTTTCTTGGATGATGCCAGCGCTATCAACATATCTAACAACAACAGAACACTCATCTTGTGTTGAGATGTCTTGAGTAGTATTAATTTTCAAAGCAAACATGTATATTACTTCTTACTGAGTTATTGGATAACTCCAAGCACACTGAACAGTAACTAGAATAATCGTCTTTGTTTTATCACAGCCACCATCTGTTTTGTCCATCTTTTCGCATGAAACACCTGGAGATGGTAGAGTAGATATTGACAGCTGTCACTTCAAAGGGTATTGTGACGTATGATCAACTGCGAACTTTGGATTGGCTCGTCAACCTGTTTATATAGAGACAAATGTTTATGAGTAATCAAACATTGCAATGTTAGCAAACGTAAGCCAGTATCTGTTGATGAAAATGATGACGAAGATAATGATCCTCCACCAAAGCCTCCATCTCATGCTGCAGCAGTCGACATGCGTGCACAACTGAGTATCAATCTTCAGTCATTGCCTGTCATGCATCATTTGTTTCCGTATACGAATGCTATTCAAGCCAGCAACAGTTTTATTCCAAGAAACATTGTCTTGTAATAGTTTTTTTTTCTTCGTGTAAAATTATTAAGGAAATAAAATAAGAACACCAGGCAATGTATGTAATAAAACGGTTATTTTCACCAATTATCGCTCATGCATCGGTAACTAATATCTGATACATACATAGCATCTAGATTTGAAAATTGGGATAAATCGAAGTACCATTATAACGATATCAATTCCCATTCCCCTTGAATTTCGTTATAACCAACCTTTACTGATATATATATATATATATATATATATATATATATATATATATATATATATATATATATCACACACACTTCTATGGAAACCAGAGGCATCAATTGGAGATAAATCATGTCGATCTGCTAGCCATATTCCAATAATAAATGCGTCGAAAACCATAGACACTGGATTAAACAATTTTGAGCTTGTTTTTTCCAAGGATCTGAGGGTTAGAAGAAATTTGTCTGGATTGTGATATATCTGACTGTATTAACCTTTACAATGTACATCTAAGAAGTGAACTGTCAACATTAACCAAGTAGCTGTGTTGGAAGAGGTTCCCAAGCATACTTGTAAAAGAACGTGCCACTTTCTGCCAAGTAAAAAAACTGCCCTTTCGGCCATTATTATTATTATTATTATTATTATTATTATTTACAACGATGCGTTCCACAACGATGATTAATAAATATTATTAATTATCTCCAATTTCGAATTATTATTCGAACTTCTTTCATAGTAAATTATAACTATTCCTATTCTTATTCATTAAGAATCTTTTTCTGAACTTATTTTATCACCAGACGTTAATCAATACTTAGTTTCAATCACATTTCCAGTCTACATGCTAAATATATGCAGATTTGAAAACCACAGATTTCCTACTTTCCCATGAAATAGTTCTTTATCAGTACCTGTTTGGACATAATATCAAACGATCAAAGTAATATATAAATACACCTCTTCGGGGTTACATATGTTTATATATCTCATGGCCTTTTAATGGCGAAATAACATATCATATTCTAGCTACAATAAGGAATTATTTAGATGAGTCTATTAAAGTTCATTATCGTTCAGTGCATAACTGCAATTTCATACACGATAACTAATTATACAACACATCTATCTATCACACAGAGATTGGGACAAACAGTAGTACTAGTAGCAGTAGTGGTAATAATGGATGCAGTTCTAGTAATGGTGTTAGGTGTATTATGTTAAGTAGATGAAGTAAATATGATAGTAGTATTAAGTGCAGTAATCACACAAAAAATAAGAAAAGCAAACCAAAGGTTTGGATGATGTTTTAGTTATTAATGCATACATAAATAATTAGAAGGTGCTTCTTCCAATATGTTGTATTGCTCCATTTCGTCTACCAAATCCACAAAAGGTACCATCAGACAGCAACATTTAATATTCTAGTATAATGTCAACGTGAACGATGAAAAGATTATATTAGAAGAAAAGTCTGAATTTAATCAATTGCTAAATGAGAGTAAGCTGCGACTGAATTGCTGTTCATACTTGTTTAACTCCAGCCAATCCCACCACCTTTATCAGATTTTGTCAGAAAGATATCGAACCAAAATGAACACAGTACCCGAATATATTTGGACACTCGGTAATCAGATGTGTCCATGTGTTTTGTTGTCGTCGGCTTGAATCTCTTAAGCAATAAATGGTTTTCTATACAAACCCTGGCCCAGAGCAATGGTATTCAAACCGATAATACTCTCATAGAACGAGGTTATAAAACACCAATATCTGGCCCCTCTCTCAATCTTTCTCTCTCTCTCTCTCTCTCTCTCTCACTCACTCACTCACCCACTCACTCGGCGTGCCTGCGTGAATAACCTATTCCATCGACTACTTCTCTCACATCTAATAATTTGCCTAAACATATATCCGTAATAATCATAAAAATGTTGATGAATGGAAGAATAATGATATTTGTTGTCTTTTTATCATGAATATGGTTAGATATGACCACCATGATCAGGTCATGATTATGGGATGGTCATCAGATGATATTCACTACCGCATGGCATCTTAGAAAGTATTTGATGACCAGTCATTCCGGTACTACAATGAAGAGTATCACGAAAACGATAGTATGTGCTTTTTACTGTGAAGTGATAATCTAATATACGATGAAATTCCCACAAACATTAATTCATCTCCATAGCCCCCCCCTCTCTCTCTCTCTCTCTCTCTCTCTATAACCCATCACCAACATAAATGGAACGATCCAGTTTTTGAGGCTGAAAGGCTTCTTTGATTTGTATTTTCTTTTACAATTACTATAATGTTTGATCTGTCAAATAAAAGTCTAAGAGATGATCTTACTGTAGGAAGTAGACACTATTTATAGCGAAGATGGACAGGTGATGAAAGAAAGTTCATTGTGTAAGTTTTATTAGATTTTTGAAGTTAGCTTTCAGTATTAGGTAACATCATCTCGGAACTGATACCCTCCAGGTATTTTGATAGTCTTCCTTTATTTTTAGAAATATACTTTGGTTTCCAGTACCCATCAACTGAAGGCAATTTCCAGGAGAACACCAGATGATAGAGTTCCATCATACAATGGCGCAAAAAGAAAATAAAGCAATTTCAGAAGCAAAAGAAATGGCTAACAGTCATCCACGTATCTGAGGAAAAAGTCAGAATTTCTCCTAGCATCAAAGAGTCAGCTTGTCACTCAGGTAATCCATAGTATTGAGTTATCTCTGAGTTCAGTAAGTGTAAATAGGTTATCCAGCTAAAGAGGGGGGGGGGACATTCATTGAGTAAGTTAGCTAGTCAGTTAGTTACCTCGTTAGCTAGTTAGTTAGTAATTGATATTCGATCCTATAATCTTAAAGTCTATACCACAATGTTCTATTACCTGCCCCGCCAACGTCAAGAAATAACAAAATAATCATCCTTATATTCGGAGGTGTCTGACTTTTATTAATCACAGTAACCAAAGTAGATGAGTGATCCACTCTACATGGGTACACACTAACCGCTTTAGCTGCCTAATTAGTCTCCATTCATTGCTTGGGCTAAAATATTGGCAGAAGTGATATTGTTTTATTATTGATGCTTCTGACATAATATAGAGCTTACGATGATTCCGTGGCTCTAAAGCGTTCCAATATTTGTCGGAGACTCTCCTTTCTCGATACACAAACCTAACAAAATCTTCTCATAACTTGATACAGAACGTAAATTTATCAACTGTATAACACGCCTTCTGATTATGAGGCTTTGGGCGGGGGGTGGGTGTAAAAAGGAGGAAGCAGGACATAAAAGGGGGAATAAAAGTAGAAGGAAAACAAGAAAGGGATTATAAAAGACTAATTCAAGGTTAAAGAGAGCAAAGGGGAAAGGAATAGGGGAGATTAGAATATAAGTGAAACAATAAGAAAAGGAAACGAATGAATTGAAAAGTAAAGGAAGTAAATCGGGAAAAGGTTTAAAGGAAGAAAATAAATGAACCAATAAAACGGGTACAAATAGGAAGTTAGAAAATAAATTATTACAGAATAGGAGAAGGTTTGGAGTAGATACACAAAATAATTATATCCAATAACATATGTTATAATATCTCATCTCGCCTCATTTGGTTTACATTAATCAAAGTCAGATGGGCAAGTAATGACACATGATGAATCATCATCTTATACAAGATACCATGTTATTTACGCTCTTTGATCGATCACATCTCAACTAACAATCGTCTCTTAGGATCAATTTAAGCCGCCATATTTTATTGCCACCGAATTAATCAATTTATCTTCTACAAACTGAAAATAATATCGTTGATGTATTATAAGTATATATACGGTGCTTGTGTGATTGTGCTTGTGATTGTGTGCGTGCGTGTGTGTATGTGCGTGTGTGTGTTTTAGCTGTGTATAATAAGGCACAGGCACAGAGAATCTCGAACCGTGAATTCAAACTCTGGACGTTTCTCCGGGGACTGAATCCAGAGTGGCGACTTTTCTTGCTGAGACATTGTAATGTCTCACCAGTCCCGTGTGTGTGTGTGTGTGTGTGTGTGTGTGTGTGTGTGTGTGTGTGTGTGTGTGTGTGTGTGTGTGTGTGTGTGTGTGTGTTTTTAGGGTACATATAAAGAGGCAACAGGCACAGAGCATCAACATATCTAAACATCCTTCCAGACCTACCTCCATAAATCTAAATACAACTATACATACATTAATCTAAAAATAAAATGTTCCATACCTCCACACACTTGCAATGTTCATCGTTAAAGTGTAGCTTCTTCTATTGTACACTGAACATTAATAACAAACACAACACCAAATATATAACCAGTCTGTGCTTCACGACCTAGACAGGTTGGTAAATGCTAAATAATTGCCTCTGTAGATCAAAGGTATGTAGTTGTTGTTTTTCCCGGAACTACGACAACAGTGTGAAATATCATCTTCGACAAATATCAAATTATATCCCCGGAATAAGAATGGGTCTAGACTCAGTACGCCATTTGGTTAGAAACTAGTATTCACACACACACACACACATGCACTTGATAAAGGTTTCTTATAACAGAAACTAGTCGTGCTATTTTGGGTTGAGTGAAAATACTATTATTTCTGCTATTATCGGAGGTATTAGAATTATTATCATAATAGATATTATATATACTGATATATATATATATATATATATATATATATATGCTTTATTTCCCGTTATAGCTGCGTTATATATGTACTAATATATAATATTTGTTTTCTATTTAGGTAGTGGTCGTTTGGTCATAATTCAGTAAGAATTATAAACACCACGCCTTTATTATATGTAACATAAAACACACACACACACACACACACACACACATATATATATATATATATATATATACGCATGTAGAAGTAAAAATATGGACAGAAGCTAATGTTAGATAATGTTGCATGTTTCTTTTTATATTTCTTGTTGTTTATTTAAGTAAATAACGAGCAAATTATTATACTATTAGTTATTGCATCGTTATTATGAAATAGTGCAAACGTTGATTTTTCAGTTAAAACCTCGCAAATTGAGAAAATGAAATACAAATATGAACAAAAGGGAAAATAGTTATGTTTGTTGGTGTTGTCATTGTTGTAATTTTTTATCATTTCCGTAGATTTGTGTGCACATAGAAAGCTAAATAGGCCAGTCAACTTCCCAAACTGGTTAGATAAAATGAGATCATAATGATGATGATTGATATTTTACTGCCACTTTTGTGCACATGGTAGGCTAAATGGGCCGAGCGACCTCCAAAGGGAATGAAGCGAAGTCAAAGATGAAACACCCATCATATATGCCCACGGCCAAGATTCGAACTCAGGTTGTAGTGATCTGTTATCCAACCCGCTACCAGTTAGAGCACGGAGGCGATGAAAGCTGAAACACCTTCAGGCATCGGCCATCCGGCATGTGACTCGCTGTTCTAAAGGTTTCTGTCTAATCACGCTACCATCTCGACCATACAGGCACCCACTCGTGGTAATATTAGCTAAGCTTATGTTCTAATGCTGTTAACGAGATTTGCCACAGGGAATTGTGTTGTAAGATTCTGGGTGTTAATAGTAAAGTACTCATTAGTAATCTACACGTAGAACAACCATTTTATGTTAAAAATTGTCATTGTATGTCGGGAGAAGACACAATAAATTTTTGACTGTTAAGACATAAACACAACGGATTAATATGCGGTCTCAACGGGACTCAATAATAAACCAGTAGAGTAGAACGCCAGAGGGCTTGAATTTAAGACAAGTAGGTTCCAACTCTCAAACAGGGTTTCTTTTTAAATCTACGAACCAGCAACAAATAGGTCACTCGTTAAACGGTGATTGGTTGTTGCCGATCATTGTCCTAGTTTTGGTAGTTTCAAATATTATGATTCGGTGGACCGTTAACCGAAGATTGGAAAGAAAATGGTGTTTAGCTTCACCGTGTGACACCTTGTATGATGCCTATGAAATACAATTTAAACATATTTAAACTGTTATTTCTCACAGTTATGTGACATGTACCAATTTGTGTTTTCTGTCACAACAATTGAACTGGAAGAATAGCAAATGTTGATGTTTTAGGATTACTTTTGTGGACACTAAATGGTTTGAACTACCTCCAAAGGTAATGAGGCGAAGTGAAAAATGAAACGCCCCTCAGTTAAAATTCTATGTTAAAAAATCTAGGATTACTGTTTTTTACTGGAAGTGGTGCACCACTCTGACTCCTAATAAAGCATCCTTTATCGTGTCTTTGGTAGACGTGTCTAGAATGTGAATGTTTGAAATATGAAAATTATTGGCAACAATTTCTAACAAACACCATCTGTAGAGCAACAATGATCGCATGACTACTACAACGTTATGACATATTTAATATCATAACGTGCAGTTTGGTATTAGTGGTATTACTGTAGCGTGTGCACTGTTTGGCTTCGATGCTGGGCAAACCTGAGACATATGGGCTAGGGGGCAAGTTCTTAGAATAATATCTTACAGACAAGATTAGGGCTTAGTAGAAGTAGTAGTATTAGAAGTAGTGAAAGTAGTAATTGCAGTAGTAGTAGTAGTAGTAGTAATATTGATGATGACGATGCTTGGCGTTTTACCGCTACTTCTGTGCACATGGTAGGCTAAATGGGGTGAACGACCTCCAAAGGTGATGAAGCAAAGTCAAAGATGAAACAACCTTCAAATATGCCCGCACCGAAATTCGAACACGGATGGTAGTGATTTGTGGTCCAACACGTTGCCACTAGACCATGGAGGCGCCGAGTGGTAGTATTAGAAATAGTATCGGTAATAGTAAGAGTAGTAGTAGCGTCAGCAGTAGTAGTTTAAGTAATAAAAGCTATACTTAAAATAATAATACTGTTAACTCAGAATATTTCTCACATATTTTCTAGGTTATTTTGTTATTTTTTTCGAGATATCGTTAATTATTTTAAAGAGAATTCAATATATTTACTCTGTCAACTAACTGATGACATATTTCTTCATATTCTTAGAGAAACAGGTTCTGGCTCAAATAGCACAAGCACGTTTATGCATAAATAGGCTGGTTGAGATATATTAAAAATAGGTTTATTTAAATAGGTGGGTTTTTAAAACCTTATAAAACATTTCTTTGCTTGCTGAAAGTTTATTTTGATCAGTTAATTTATTCCACAGGCTGAAACATCCAAGAGATTTATGTCCATGCATTAGTAAACGGCTCTTTATGGCACCCTCAAACGTTAATAAGACTCGGGTACAAATTTGGGATAATATTATTTTATCTGATACATATTGGTCGTAAGAAACATTAACTTGGTTTACCTTTAATTTATACATATTTATTTTTCCAGGTCACGAAAGTCATATTTGGAAAGACCTAATTTTCTACATTTTCAGGGGTTTTTGCTTAATTTAAAGGTACCTTTATTTTCCCATTTATTGTGGGTTTTTTTTTGTTGTTGTGATATATGCTTCTTCTGAGAAATCTTTGAAACGGTTAAGTATGAGCAGAAGTATTATATTAATTAAAACTTTTCAACTGTATATTCTTACAACAGCAGGTGTTAATTCATATGATATATATATATATATATATATATATATATATATATATCCCTAGAAGGTCCCCACTCAGTCATGTGTTGGAGACGTGGATTTTTGTGGATTTTGTGAACTTGTACAAGTTTAGATCTCCAATTATCGTTTAAAAATAAACCAGTTTATTAATGATATAAACAATATCGAGTCAAATGGCTAAAGAATTTATAGTGTGTCTCTCTCATGAAGGGATCAATCTTGGAACTGGTAATTTTGTCATATACATGTATGTAAATATCATTTGAAAATCAATAAATAAACATGTCTTATCGGTTGGATATTATGTATCTAATTGTGAACCCAGAATTATGTTAATTATATGATTGGTTTTATTCCAGTAGACTATTATTATGCCCTAGAAATGCATATATGACATCCGGAAATCATGTACAATCACTAAATCATCGTTAAACAAAGCCAACTCAAATATACTATATTAGAGTATATACAAATGGAACGCTATTAAAGTAAATCGGCTGAAATTTCAGCGAAATCTTACTTAATTTCCTTGATTAATCAGACTAAAATTTTCTACAAACTGATTGGGTGCCTTAAAACATCATATTGTGTATTAATACTACTTGCTACAAATAGCACCTTTGCTTAGAGCAATTTAAACAATTACATCCTTCAGAAAAAAGACGCACCCTGGCTAAAGTATTCTTTTCACTGACCGCATATTACACTTGCCAATGATCTCTTCAAAATATATGACATAGTGAATATCTAGGTGACCTGTATCAGTGTAGGTAGATAATCTCTCTCTCTCTCTCTCTCTCTCTCTCTGTGTGTGTGTGTGTGGATAGAGAGAGACTAAATGGTATGAATATAGTGTTTTGTACCACTAGGCATTAGTTAAGACTCTCAATTATATTAAATAACAATAATACCAAATGTTATCTAAATGAAGCAAACATACAGTCATAACTAACTTGATACCATGACACCGGACATACGGTATCAATGATTGTTTATTTCGGTCTTGACTGGTACACTTTATTTAAAACATAAAAATCATGGCAAATTGTATTGCTGTACAAGCTAAAACTTGTCCAACCTATAGTCTTAAGACTATTTACGTCTTATTGTATGGGAGATGCTTCAGCTCTGTGAAGGTGGCTCTTATTAAACCTAACAAGCGTGATGCTTTTTCTACTTCCCTCTCAGATATGGGCATGGAATTTCAGTTCCTCGTCAATAAATAATTAGTGGAACGATTTTTAAATTAGAATATACGCATGTCATATGTCAAATTTATTTCTAACTTAATAGTTCTCAGCTTACGATAGTTTTATCCAAGATAGTCAACCCTGCTCATGCTTACGATCAAACTGTATTGTGTCTCCCTCTGGTGATTGAAAACAAGTATTGCTGATATTGAGGTCTTACTAAGATTTCTTCTAGTTGGTACATGGGTGTTACCAACATCGGCGACAAACAGGAAGTATGTTCTATCTAGATCTAGACTACTAGAGGTGTATAAACTTCGCTGCCAGAGATATTTTAATAAATAATAGACTTTACAATTCTTGTTGTCACCGAATGGCCATGACGAAACGAACAAAATAACTCCGGATGGTTAAAGCAAGAGTAAAGGTAAGTGAAAAATTTAGAGACCCGCCCTGTTTGGCTGATTCCTGAAGTTAGACTACTCAGTTACTGAGTTAGTCACTTACTACTTAGTCTTAGCAGGGCCAGAAAAATATTTCTACAGCTCACTAGTAAATTTTTAATCCACTAACCCAACAACTTTCTTAATACTAGCCCAACAACACTAGCTATTAAAATGGCACTAGAATCGACCGGGACTATGAGTATGACACTGTGACTGACTATCGTAACTATGTGTCATAAAGACAAAAGTTCATGTTTCATCCAGTAATAAATTATCTGTTCACCAGCTGGCCAGGAATTTTCTTCTTGTCGCCATTAAGGTGATGGCTACTAGTCTACCATATACAAACAAGCCTAAATCTAAGTTATTTTCCTCTGGTAGAAAGCTACCAATAATGGTCATGAAAATTTGACACCACTTAGCATTACTGTAATTTTCTCCCAATCATCCAATGCTAGACCATTAGCTGTTGAAGCTCACAGGACCACACAAAGTCGGCAAATGATATTATAAGCTGTCCGAACAAGTGATTCCAACTCTTTTCATGGAGCTGAATAACTGCTTGGCCCAACTGAAGATTTGTTGGATGTAATTCTTCTTTGATTTTACTGGAGCAAAGGTGGTGGTGTGTGTTTTAAGCGATTCAATCCAAAAATTGGTATTATCTGCATGTAAATGGTAACTTTCTGCATTTGACACAGAATATGACCCCTTCATCACTACTGTATTCCACCCACTGAAGTAAATCATGCCAATGTGGGATAAATTTGCGTTTCCTCTCTGTGCTGTCATAACTCATCGTCAAACTTTAGTTTGTTTACGCTTTTTTGGACTATTGGCTTCCTTCATAAGGAAAGCTCACTGTTGTTTTGCAGATTCAGTCGTTCTGGTACACTACAAACGTTAGTATTTTCAAAAAGGATTAAAATTTAATATTTTGAAACTGATGTCGTTGGTATCACAAGTAAGTAGATCTAGAATATGTGGTATCGATAGATGAGAATGAATCTTTTATAGGCAGATTGTAAGTTTCTGACAGTTCAGAAAACTTGGAATAAGGTGTCTGACATCTCTGGTCAACCATTTCATTTGTTTTTACACAAAACCCTCCCACACACACACACATCAAATAAACACTCCTAGATCATGTCACCATTGACATTGTGATTGTTAAGACTTGATACCAGATATTCAGAATATAGAGGCATTGCCTGATTATTTATTCTGGTCTTGACTGGTACATTTACACTTTATTTACATCACTCTGGATGCCAAAATGTATCCAACCTGTTCTTAAAACTGTTTATTGACTGGCTTTCAATGACTTCAGCTGGGAGTGAGTTCTAATAATTCACAACTCTGACTGAAAACTGACTGCTGACTTCCCAATCTGGCTTTTTTTTGATGATATTAAACATATCTAAAGTGTTGACTAATATTCTCAGCCTGTAGCAGAGATTATTTATGATTAAATCTTCTATGCATTTCTCCCAGCAGAAAATGATTATACGCTAGTATAGGCTAGTGTTTTTGGGTACTCGCTAGCCCGAAGACAAAACCCGGGTGTCCGGGCTACCAATTTTGTCCGGCCCTGAGTCTTAGTGAGTTACTCTCTCTGTCTCTCGATCAAAGAGTGATAGACACCAAAGACATACTGTCTAGATCTAGTCTATGATCTATGACATTTACTGATAGAGTGGTACATAATCACCAAATTCATACAACTGTAATATTTGGCACTCTGTTCGTTTCATAGTGCTCCCTCTTTAGATCTACGCAACTCTTACTCTAGTCTACACATCTAGACATAGTAAATAGTTTATTTTTTAAATAGACCCTAGTAATCCAAATTGGTTTAGGCCAATCTGAGAAATTGGATGCTGTTAATTCTATCAAAAATCAATGTAAAATTGTTTCACAACCTGGTTTGCTACATTTTTTATGCCACCGAACACGACTTATCATTATCATTGACTATGCTGCATGTTCAGTGACCTAAACGCAGATTTGACATACATCAGCCATTTCACTCATTACATTATAGTCATATGATTAGATATGTCAGTAACTCCACTATTACAGTACCTAACTCTTGATTAATAGGGATTAGTATTTTTTTTATAACTAGAGTCTACCATTTTTCGTGAAACTATATCTTATGACTTTCAGTATTTATAAAGAAATGACAGCTCTACATTTCTCAGTGATTGGGCATTTTATTATATGATTATGAAACTGTAAAACATTACGCCAGGCCTCAGTATGGACTAGTTCTTAACTCGCTTGAACAGTAAATATATCTATTTGCATTTATAATTTAAGTTCCATGGATGCAAGAAAATTGTGTGGGCTGAGGAAAGAACGCCATCATATTGCCCACAATTTGTTCATGCAGTAGAATTAGTTCACATGACTGGAATTGCAGCTTCTAGTTGGATGGCAATTGGCATATTCAATGTTTGTCAACACCTGCTCTCATCTGTTGTAACTTAATTTGAGTAGCTGTGCTCATATTTTGTATTAGATTAGCTGGAACCCATACTTCACATAGGAATGTTTTGGTCACAATTTTGTATGATGCATCAAGAGTTAATAATAATGCCTGCTATATCATTTCACAGTAAACCACTATGATACGGTGATTATATGTTACAACCATGCCCAACCTTGGTGCCGAATGTCCCGAGAACCTAATTGGATACCGTTCATCAACACCTATCATCAAAAGATGCCTGTGCTCATGGAGCAGGTTGTCGTAAAAATATTTCAGAAGGCAATATTTAACATGTTATATGTATCGGGGTTTGTACGCATCCTGGAATATACTTGATATTAATACCATTCCTGGAATAGTCGTTGTTTTTCAATACACCCCTGGAAAACCCTCTTGAAAGGTCAATTCACCATAAACATTTTGAAAACTCCAGCTTTTCAAGCCCAGAACTTATATTAAACAAGTAGCATACGTAACTGTCAAAACAAGTGACTATACGATGCAGGTATTCCAAAAATGATGTCGCTCTTTCATTGATTTTTTTCCTGAGTGATGTCATGTATGGAAAATAATGGGATAGCGTTGGCGACAACAAAAAAGGTTGTAAGAGGTGCAAACAGGAAATACGTACTGTCACTGGCAACATTGCTCTGTGACCTGCCCTCGCCTATAATTATTGTATCAATATCATCATGATCATGCATACGCAATCAAATCTGTGTAATATGACAATATTGTGTTAGGCCATGTTGTGTTTTTTGTATGGTCAATTTCCAAAATCCTCAACAAGCTAGGCCTAGTCACTAAGACCTCAACATGTTTGGGTAAAAAAATGAGACAAAAATTCACCAAATATGTGTGTGCACCAGGGTTGGCAGGTTTAACCCCACCGCTGGGCTAAACCCCCATTTTGGACTAAAAACCACTAATTGATTCAAGAAAACCAACTAAATGCAAATTATACATTTATTGTCTATATTGAGCACACAAATAACAATATACTGCACAAAACAATAACAAAAGTGTTCAGATATTCACCAGTCTCATTCAGCACCCCCACGAAGTTCACTATAGCTAGAGACAAGCTTGACTGCTTTCTCCAAACCAAGCTGCATATCAAAGTTGGAGAAAATCCTATCGATTGAGGCTGAACTTGATGGAAGATGGAGCAGCATAATGGCTAGATCACATTGACCAAGATTCACGCCCTTACATTTTTTCTTGACATCTTATATAATTAGTACAGTGTAATAGTGTCTAATTGTTTCCACCAACAGCATAATATCTCATATATTAGATTATGTTGATTAGTGTAAATTGTCAGCATCTTAACAACATCTTTAAAATGCATACCAAACAACTACTGTTCATGTGCATAAAATGTATGGATTTGTGAGTCAATATACTGTATTCTGAGAAAACCCCATTTTAAGCCAGGTTAAACTAGTAAACTCCTTCCCTGGTGTGCACATGTCTCTTGAATAAGTCAATTACAAAATAAGTTTTTTCCAGCTGCATACCTATAGGGGCCTACTTATAATCCGTGATGCAAAGCTGGCTGTAACTGCCATTCTGCGTCTAAAGCAGAAATTTCATGTATATGACATGGTGGTGTCGGACAGTTGAATCCAGAAATTTACAGACGGTTCGTAAAATTCTGTATTCAGCATTTGTCACATACACAGTTACACATATAGAATCACACTTATACGCTTACATGTTTTCCATTTTTTGTCAGATTCGTGTTATGCATACCGCGTATGGAATCTCGGCTTAAAATCGAGATTCTATATATGCGACATTGCACTAGCATATGTGACATTGCAGTGGCCATGTGTTTCAGACACCTCTCACCTTCTTACCTATTTTTCTTGGGTTGAATCCAGAATTTACGACCTGGGTCGTAAAAGTATGGATTCAATCATCCGATTCACATTCGTACCAATTGCTACATGGAATGATTCGTTTTGTCGCGTTCGGAAATCACATGTGCAATCTCACATAACTACTCAACAAAGCCAGATAGGCGAAGCAGCAGATAAGTACAAATATAGTGGTTAGCAGCCATGGCCTGAAAAATCGGTTGCCCGGATATTTTCCATTTCTTTGTCGCATTCTGATTTGCATAACGCATGTATGGAATCTAGACTTAAGACAACACATGACCTATTTATACGGTGTTGCCGATTAAAAGCTGTATATTCATTGCAGTTTACTTGCTATGCGTTCTTGGTTATTTGAATTTTTACTTATATAGTGAGAGTGAAAATGGCTATGGGTAACTCAGCAAAGCAGCAATTGACTTCACTGAATAATCAAATCTTATCAGAGACTTCTCTATTTGTCTGTTTTTATTGCAAATACATGTCTATACATAGGCAGGTGAAATATACCAGATTTAAAAATAAATGATAATTTTGATCTAATCTACTTGCCCTGTCAGCAGCACCAATCAAAAGAGTTCCTGTGAGCATAACGATAGGAAAATGTTAAAAGGGCCTCGCTTATTATATTATATTTGACACTATTCTTTCCGAATATGATGATATTTCAAATGTTTAGATTGATTTAATATCCTGCATTTATTTAGATCTGGTGCTCACATCAAAATTATTTGCCTTTGTCATGTATGATGCCTTTGTTTTGTGAAAATATGATCCGATTCCTAATAATGATTGTATAAATCATAAGTTGATTGGTTTTTATTTGCCCTCTTTCTTACATTTTATGTTGAGAAAATCATATGTATATTCGTATCCCTTGTAATTTGGATGGATGAATGTTGTTTAACGACACATCTAGCTCTAACCCTGTAATTTGGGTCTATATATATAATCAGTGATTATAAAATCACAGGTCTAATTCTAGTTTGAAATTTTTATTGTTAGTCGTAATAAGATACCGTGAGTGCTAAGGAAGAACTGTCTGACTTTATGTCCTATGTTAATGTTGTTAACAATAGGACATAATGTAGAGGTACTGGGACAAAATGTAGAAACACATGACAAATGTAGAAATACTGGGACAAAGTTTAGAGGTACTGGGACAAAGTGTAGAAACACAGGACAAATGTAGAGGTACTGGGACAAATATAGAGGTACTGGGACAAAGTGTAGAAACCCAGGACAAATATAGAGGTACTGGGACAAAGTGAAGAAACACAGGACAAATATCGAGGTACAGGGACAAAGTGTAGAAACACAGGACAACTGTAGAGGTACTGGGACCAAATGTAGAGGTACTGGGAAGTTACTGAGGTGAACACAAACTACCCAAACGAATTCTGCACGTGAGTGACGAAAAATCAATACAGGAACATTAAAAAGTGTACTCGATGTACTTCGGTAAATATTATGAACTGACTCTGTACCGGTAATTCCGGTGTACAGGCGGGTATATGCTAAAATACAGAAAAATAATAATGGATGATTGTTGAGTGGTCCTCAGACATTTAGACCGACATTATAGTGACAATTGTCGGGCTGGCAACATCAAAACGATGTGTCCAATGTTTTTTCTGTAACACTGACACTGAAATACTTTGGAGGTGCAATACCAATGCATAAATATGCCCTTGCTCTTTAGTAATAATTCTTAGATGTTTCTATTGATTTTACTTATTAGCTGAAAGGTATAAGTATTGCATAACTGTTATGTTTTCAGACACATGATTCAAATTTAACACAATAATTAATAACAAAACCGCAATATCTCAGCAGAGGCAGAGGAAGATATTCCATACTCGTATGAGGCTTTAAGCCACTTGAAACAACAGCTGAGTAGCTTGGGCATCGTTGATTCACCATATTGTACTCATTGTTACAACCACATTGAAACAACAACACACTATCCGCTGAATTATACCAAGTATACAAACATAAGAGATTATATGCTGGGACCGGTCAGGGAGATAGTGGCATGGCTATTGAAGGTAATCTACGATACCTCAACAAATTACTGCTTGGGGGTGATAGTAACTTAAATGAAGAAGATAATCAGAGCAGCTGAAATCTGTATAGAAAAATACAAGCGATTTTAAATAGAGAGAACAAAATAATATATGTAAATCAATCATGTCTCACTCTTACTGAAATAGTTTGAGCTTACAGTTAACACAATAAAATAAAGATATGTTTTATTACAACTGTATACGTAACGCAATATACTGTATGGCACGATGAACGCACACATATAATTGTGTCAGACACTCCAGTTGTGTGATATCAGAAACTTAAAAAAAATAATGTATAGTTTAGTTTTACTGAATAGTCTTACCCTATATAATTATCATGGGAAACAAACTTTTGGTTCAATGATTTTACCGACATGGTATAGTAATGCGAAATCTAAAGGTCTGTAATGTATTGCAGATATTCAGATTACGATTTATGTCAAACAGAGCTCCCTATGGTATATTTGTGGGATGTTTTCTTAGCGAGTTGGCCCACTGTCATATTTGTTTTGGTCCCAAGTATAACTTAGAGTAACAAATCTAATTAAGCCACTCGTTCATTAAAAAAAGGATGTATATCTTTCAGTATTCTACATTGGATGATAATGTTGATTGGTACAAGTATATTTGTCAAGCTCTTTCATACAATTAAATGTTAGCATAATCTGTCTGTGGTGTTGAATTGGAAAAAAAATTTCTGCGCTATCTAAACATCCTGCCTTCCAGAGAATAACACTTCACTGGTTTTGTACAACTATTTATTATGTAGTTGTTGTTGTTAATGTCAATTTTTATTCCTATAGCTTTCATTCTAGTTGGTAGCGTGTTGGACAACAGATCACTACTATCTAAGTTCGAATCTCGGTATGGGCATATCTGAAGGGTGCTCCATCTTTGACTCACTTCATTACATTTGGAGGTCGCTTAGCCCATTTAGCCTACCATGTACACAAAGGTGGCCATTAAACACCAATCATCCATCCATTCGCTAGTTTAAACAAACTCGTTGTTAGTTTGCGTTTCATTTAATTAATTCTAACAAGTCCGATGTAGGTTGCTCATATTGGATGATCGGTAGAGTGCTGAACTGTATGTAGAACTTCATGTTTTGGAATCGATTCCCAGCATTGCGTGTATTTGTGGGTTGTTTCTTCTGAACATGTTGATTTCATCGGAAGTAGCTCCTCATCATGATATATACTGTGCTTTTTTGTTAAAATAACTGTTTTATTTCACTAGTTTTTAGAGGCCTTCTTAGACTCATCAGGGATACAATGGTTATATCACTGACAGACATGGGGTCAATGAAATTTGGGAATTGATGGGCAATTTTGGAATTGCTTATTTTAAAATTGTGGAACTGAAGGGCAATTTTGGAATTGCTTATTTAAAAATGTGGAATTGAAGGGCAATTTTGGAATTGAAGTTTGCTACCAAAATAATTTTAACCCAAACATTTTACCATTTATTTTTTAATTCATAAAATATATATTTCTTTCATGACAATCCTACTTGGAATATAAACTATTCGGAGTACCTACTCTAATCACTGATTTGGAGTATGTAAATTGAATTGATAAATTTGATTTGGAATTGACCCAACTGTCTGATAATTGAACTGTAAATCTGCTCCAGTTCAATCCAATTCTTGTCCATGTTTGTGGGATATTTCCCTAGGGAGTTGTCTCTTGCCTCAGTGTGTCCTGTATGTGACCAGCACCGGGTCGGCAAGGCAAATGACTCACTCACTTTAGAGGGTAACTTCATCAGTTTTTATGGGGCACCTTACTGGTAGTGCTGTTGGCCACATATCTATAGCATCTGGATTCAAATCCCGACTGGGCTATGTCAGAATGGTGTTTCATCCTTCACTTCTCCACATTGCCTTTGGAGCCTATCTTGTGCACAAAGGTGGCTGTAAAACAGCAACATTTACATTTTCATGGTACTACTGTGTTCAGGGACTGAAGGGTTCATATCATGTGTGGGAGAAACTAATTTATTTCCAACATTTTATTACTGTGCTGTAAATGCTGTAAATAATACATCACCCTCAGCTCTATTTTGGAGCTATACACTAGCCAAGCAAAACTTTGATCGGTTCAAGTCAGTCAGAGTTTGTTGTAGCATGACACGAGACAAACTGTTGTCATTTTGATTTTTACTCCTTTGTGTCTATACTCTAGTAGATGATACAACCATCACCAGTGCTTTCATTTTGCCTACTGGTGTAACTGTAAGTGAACACTCTGAAGCATGACAAACACAAGTTTGTAAAGATTTACACTTAGAATGCAAAGCAAGAATACGAATCACAGTGCACTATTTTTAGAAATGACGATGCTACTGTGGTATGTGTACGAGAGATTGTGTGGGTACAATGAAGAATCAGTGACATTGCATAATTGAATTTGTTGCTGTAAAGCCATTTATCCTTTTATAAGCTGATCTTCAGTATAGAGTTTTAGACAATGAACGGACCTCTCATTAGCAAGGTTAAAGGATTAGCTTTGTGTGTTCGGCAACTGTGACGGTATAAATTTCAATCATAATAATTATGAAACATTTAGAATACTAACCTACTGCTAGAATGGAAGTTAAACATACATATATTTGTATTTGTGTGCATACAAGCTGATACTAAAATACATGTTATTGCCACATATTGGCATTACCCTTGAAGAAACCATTTTATAATATAAGTTATTTTCAATAGATACAAATTGTGTTTATGCGTCAGCTGTAAAGGCACACAGAAGAGCCCTGACTTTTTATTTGGTGTTTATGCAATGAAAGGTTTATGTGCACAGCGCTGATCACGTGTGCCTGTGCTACCAACTTAATACGCCAAAATTTAAAAAATCAAAGTTTAATTTTCTCTTATGAAAGCTTAGTAAAACTAAATAAAGAATTCTGTTTACTTGTAAAAGATAAGGCCATATATGACTCAAACGCAAATAGTTGTTTTTAGTATTTAGCCAAATATGACATCTGAATATTCAAGTCCTGCATATAATGGGTCGTTTCTGACAAGTGGTCTTGAGGAGTGACATGAACACGAGAGCAGTGTTAAAAGAAACATGTCATGTAATAAAATTACTTGTAATCACTTTTGCTTGCTCTTAAATATAGGAGGTTAAAGGCCTAATCTCACTACAGAGGTTTATGGTGGAGTCAATTTGTTCCCTTATTTAAATGCCTAAACTTAACAACCAAACACAGCTATCTCCATTCTGGATATTTCGCATCCTCTCAAAGTCAAAACATGCATCTCCAAGGTCTGCTTTGTGAATATGATTCATACAACTATTGTCGTAAATACCTTGTTTGAATTTAGTTTTTAGCATGCATATAACACTTTTGGTGCCCATGATCAGAACCGTACTCTTTAAATATATTTCACTACATTGTAAGAATATTTCATATGCTATTTATTGATGTGTGTGTGTATGTGTGCATAATGAGGTATAATGTGTTACAGTAACAAAATGGGATGATTTATTTCATTAAGATGTGTGCTATTGTCTGATATTTTGCATAATTTCTGTATTGGGGGTCCGGTTCTCTGTGTTCAGTTATTGCTGTATCCCTACTGATAATGAATCTACTACATGATTAACTGTTATCTTATGAGTGGATGGTTAAAAACATACTTGGGGTAAAGTTTGAGTACCAGTAGTTTCTGGACAGTCCAATATCTCTCTCTCTCTCTCTCTGTGTGTGTCTTGGTGTTTGGTTCGCATGAACTGTGATCTTCTACCAATCCACAGAACGGCCTAATGTGGTCAGAGAGTCACAGTATCTCCTAATTCAACCATATCATTGTTATGCTAATTGTCGCACACACAAACAAGTAGATGACAGCATTTGGTTTATTATGTGACTGTGATGATTATAACAATGATGGACACTCAGACAACAACAAATACATTGTAATAGATGGTTATCTGGCTGGACTACCATTATTTCCGTTATATAAGATTTTGTTATACAAATGAAAAATTACATATTTAAATGGTCATTTCTTTTATAGCATTCGTTACTAAACTCAGTGCTAGCATTGTTCAGTATCTATATTCCTCTGTATACGCTGTATATTATATTGCTATAAGTTTACAATTCCATATTATATTTATAAATATCACAAGTGTAATTGACATTTGTGTCAATGCTAAAGGTCTGGTCTGTTTTGGGGTATTTTATGGAACTATGTATAGTAGGGCCCCCCGATATACTGTTTTATAATGTATTGGAGTGTAAAATTTTACATTACAAATAATTCTTTACTTCTGTTTTTATGTTGCAGTTTTTACCACAGATATTAATATTACATACATTTTAACAAATACATTTTTGTTTTTGATCAGATGAACTAATATTATGTGTTTAAAACTCCCTCAACAAAAAGATATGAAAAATGACTGTTGAATAAGTGATGTTGCAACATGATAAAATCTGGGCTACACTGCTTTGTAAAAATATCAAATTCCGTAGGGTATTTTAAAATGTTAAAGTGTAAACTATTGAGAATTGAGCCACTTCTTGGGTTTGACATAACATTATTCGTATACAGAACTGACTGAACACCTTTTTAGTCACACTACCGTTTTACTTAATGATGGCTCTAATGCGTTTTGGAGTTTCTGTCTGTAATTGAAATAACATAGAGTGAATGTTTTTTTAGTAGTCTCTAATTAGACAGGGAAGCTTATTCAAATTAACCGCGTAGATGTTGAGGAACTTATTCATTTATGTGTATGTAAAAATATGTTGTGGTTTATCATACAAGAGCAAATTGTGTTCATTAAAGAACTATAAAAATTATTGTGATTGTTATTATGTTTTGTTCAAGCTAGCACAATAATCAAGATTACAGATCTTAAACCCTGATTTGACAATGAGTTAGCTATCAATCAATACATATGATATTTTAATTATTCCTACTCATTTATTATTTTATATGCACGAAATTTTGAAATATTTATTCCTGTTCAGACTTGAGCTGAAATTTCTTATTATTTTTGCTCATGCATGAATCGTAACTTCTGGTTCTTAAAGTATAAAATCTCCAGTTTTTAGTATACGCAGGGTCAAAGAGGTGGATATATTTGTCTCAAATTGGATGTCTCAAATTGGGATGCTAGTTGAATCACTCCAATACAGTCTTCTTAATTATAATTTTTTTGAATTAGTTTTAATCACAATTTATAATCTCTTGGTGCAGTGATCAGAGAACTGCACTGCAAACCTCCAGGTTGTGAGTTCGTATCAGGCTCAATTGCCTGTATTTGTGGGATTTCTGTCCATTGGTAGAATTTAGCCCCTCAACTCCCTTGGCCTTTTCAATAGCAGCTAATGTCCGATGCTATACGTAGTCTATTTTACAGTCCTTCGTCGTCTATTTTATCAGCAGACTAGCCGTCTGAATTATACAGATAGACATCCATATTTGATACCATGTTGAATGGAAATTCCTAACTTTCTTCCAATTGTGTGAAAAAAGTTGTCAGTCAAATATGCTCTCTCTGATCCATGATAGCAGACCTGGTGTCACCTACACTGTGCCATTTCATAATCATAAGTAAACACCAATTTTCTCTACACAAATAGCAGTTCCACTCATCACCTCTAAACAGAAATTTATTATTTTCCTCTCTTTTATCCCAGACTCAATCTTTCAGTTCCAGTTACAACGGAGTCATCCCATTAGTTTGCCAGATACAAACAGATCTTTAAAATTAGGTACATATGATATTTTCAGTATCACAAACACTCGCCATAGGGTTTTCTAGAGTTTCGTGTGAAAAAATATCTGTTATTTAGCTGATTTTTAATATTATTACTTTTTCGCTTGAATTTGTAAACTATATTTAATTAACAAAATTGGTGATATTAATAAATTAAAAAACTCCACATCGCCAATTTGTACTACTATAGAATTTATTATTATGGCACAGTTTTTGTTTGTGAAGCAAAACAAACTAATTTTGCATTCATGAACATTTGCCCAGAATGGAACACTGTTGTACTTTATAATGTTCATGTGTAACTTCACGTTTAGTGAAGTGAGTTTAATTGGAGTGGGAACTGAGTGGCCAGGTGTAGGCTCATCACCCCTGGGTAGATTTAGGCTCCTGATTGGCTAAAACCGTGGGGCAAGATCCAGTGGGAGCCTGGTTTGACCACATAGAGTCAGTAGCGATTATGTAATATGTTATATTAATAAAGCCCCATATATTGGCCATTCAAAGGAGTGTTGCATAAATGTACTTTGGATGGAATGGAAGTTACATACACTGATGTTCACTGATTGAGTGTAATTTAAACAGAGAATTATTCTCTGGCCTATTCATCAGTGCCACATGTTAGCTGGAAAGGATTCTTCACTTAATGGAGCATGGTGTTGATATTTATCTATGTTTTCATGTTTTCTGAGTTATTTAAATAACACAGTCTCTAATTAAACTTGTCTAACATCTGGTCAGATACAGACGGAAATAGATCCATATTTGCTCATCACTCGCCGAATTGATTGATTAATAGAGTGAAATGAATGACCGATGATCAATACATATTGATGTTTGCGTCATGTCGTTGAGCTATGCTATTCGTTACCCTTTCTCTCCATCGAGTAATCCTGCATGAAATATTAAAAATGATTGCCGCCGTTCTATCTGGGGTCTGTTCGGGGTCACGATTAGCCGGAGTGGAGCTCTTGGAGATTTGCAAGCCAATGCTACTGGCATTGGACTTCCTGAAGACCGATAACATTGGCAGTATTTATGGTACTGCAGCCAAACGCTGTGTTGTTCATAGAGCAGCAGAAATGTTGTAGACCCGAGTCCGGTTTTTTGTTGTACTATTTTTAGCTGTTTCGGATGTTGTGATGTTCACAACATTATCTAGTATTAAATGCCACGGTTACTGCGGAGACCATTTGTCAACATTTGTCCAATGTTCTAATTACTGCTCTACCGTGGTAATGTCTGTCCTATGCTGTTATTGACATTACTGTCGTACATGTTGTCAGTGTGATACTGTGTTAAGATGTTAGCCTGGGTTGTATGTGTTGATGGTTCAGCGATTTTAACAGGTAAAGTGTGTGGGTGGTTTATTGAGGTGTGGTAAAGTCTACGAGGAGCATATTAAAACTTTCATATTGACTGTAAACTAGTGATTTGCAATGAAAAGCTTTAGACTTAGAGCTAATGAATGGCTACTCTATGACAGTTTGTGCTTGTGAATTAAAACAACTATTTATTCATGTCGCTGACAGCTTTGACGGTAATTTAATTTAACACAAAAACAGTATGTTAACAGAAACCTAAGCATATATATGTGTGTATCTATATATTTATAATATATATTTGTATTATATATATATATATATATATATATATATATACGATACACACACAGTTACAGTTTAAGTGTAATTCACTGCAAGGTTTATTGTGTGCAATCAGTGCTTGACAAGTTATACTCATGTTATTAGTTTTGATGTATTTGTATTTTAGTTTTGATGTAGACTTTCATCACCTTATGTCAACAACATGGACATAATTAACTTCTTCATAATCTGTTTCACTCCTATTACCTTTAAGATAACTGTCTGTACAAAATCACCGGGTGTATTATCTACCACTAAAGGACACAGATTGCCAAATGTAGCCAAGTTTGATTTACCAGTAAACCCCAAAGTTTGTCCACTTCGTACAGCTTTGAAAGCCCAATACCGAGATTTGTAATGAGACAGTGTATTCCTGATTTAGTTAATAGCCATACCATATAAAGTCTTATGTGTGACAGGTGTCAGTTTGAAAATACTTCGCTGCTCTAATTATCTCTAGTGTGGTGAGTTGGGAGTAATTTCTTTTATTTGAGAAAATCTCGTTTTGTTTTAAATTTATATTTAGCACAACTGATTAAGAAGACCATTATTCAGAGTGCTAATCTGTTGGAAGGATTCTTTGAGCATCAAAAGATCATGATTATTGTCTTGTGTAGTGTATCAAATATCTTACCATTATCGTAAGAAATTAGAATACACACACCTGAATGGTTTCTTGGGTTCAAGTTCAACAAGTAAGCATACTATCCTCTGTGGCACATATTTAGTGAGTTAGAGGGTGGAACTCATTGCAGGTGGTCATGGTGTGCTCGAGGTCGGAGGTTCGAATCCCCGTGATGAATCAGTAATTAAAGGTCAATGCTTCCCCTCATTTGAATTAGCTATACACATAAAATAATAGCCATTTCAGCTATTATATCATAACCAAGTAGAGATTTCATGATTACAGAAGCTGAGGACCATCCTGGATTGGGGTTCATACTTGATGAAGTGTTCATGAATAGTCCATGAACAATACACATACACTGTTCATGAAATATTTGTGAACATTCACAAACCACGAAAAAGTTCACAAGTCACAAATAACTTAATGTTCTCTGAGTGCTTAAACTACATTTGTGAAGACTTTTAGAGCCCAAAATGTTGCTGACCTGTTCACAAACAGTAACATCGATGAACTATTGAAAGGTATTTCCAAAATCATGCTACAAAGGTTAAAGAATTGGTTATAAATTAGGCTCACTCAGATTTCCGATATTCCCAGGGTTTGTTGTACTTAATATCCGATAAGAGACTGAGAAATCTTTTTCCGTGAGCTTTGGTTGGTTTGGCTAGAACAATCTCCTTAATATGTCAATCGAGTGCTTTGTCCTTTATAATATTGTCCTAATTATCAACAGATCTGCCGGTAATTAAATAATGTAACATTCTTTGTTCTCTGAAGTGTTCTCATTTGACAACTATTGTTGAGTTTCTCTGCGATTTAAAATTTTGCTCCTGAAATTGGTGAACAATTAAACTGCCCAATAAATGAATCAGTGATCAGTATTGATTATTGATAAATGTGTTCTGCGTACAGTTTTAGTTTATCATATGCCCTAGCAACAAAGCAACAACTGTTATGCCTGTATACCAACAGTGTTTAACCTTTGTGGGTGCTTTTGGGGACAATAGGGGGTCTCCATTATCAAACTCAATGCCCACTTTTGTCTGAAGGGTGTTTCATCTTTCACTTTGCCATTTACAGGTAAATAATATTTATCCATCAAAATTTCTGATTAAGTAATTTATATTAGATTTTCATTTTATCCAGTCCCTTTGAAGGGGTTCTGCTGAGAGAGAGAAAAAACTTCTTTAAATCTTCATTATTATTATTTGGTGTTTACGATCCGGAAAAGTGTATTATTCTTCTACTGTTGGCTAAAGTTCTTTAGAAACTATCATTGTATGTTACAAATTGAGCATCACAGTGAGCTAAATATTGTCAACTGATCACACTTAAACATGTTCCAGTATCACATCAAAAATACACACTTTCGGCTGATTGTAAGGCATCCTTATGATAATGCTGTAACTCGCAAGTCAGTTCATTTAATTATGATTACGAGGTTATATGATTAGATTAAACTGAACAAATTATACCAACTGGTAATTAGATCAGTTCTGTGACCACTTATCAGCCGACTCACACTTCCTGGTGTGAATATTTCAAATTTCCTTGTTCAAAGATTGATTTTTTGTTGTTTAATGTTTATACTGCGGTGTGTGCCATCCTGTGATATAGTGATGGCTTAATGAATCGTTGGTGTCGTTTTCAATATGTAACATATATCTAATATCAGGGACTTAGTTTTTTCACCTTTTTATGACGTTATCAGCTAATCAAATACACTTTTAGACTTGGGTCATTCATATCAACTAATTGTGGCTGTCAGACTGATGTCTAACTAATAAGTTCTGCATTGTCAGGTTTTACCTGTAACCTACTTTTGATGTAGATTTTATCCAACCTCCAGCTTTTACTTCAATTTATTTAGATTCTGTGATAATTGTTGAATTGTATATTTATTTGTTTAAACCCAAAGTCGGATACAAATGAAATAAAAGTATTGTATTTCACTTTATACTTCTTGTCTGAATCATAATGTTGTCTGTATACCAATAACAATACAGATTAACTGTGTGTGTGTGCAAGTGTGTGTGTGTGTGCAAGTGTGTGTGTGCAACCTTATACCATGATTGTAAATGTCAGACACCGTTTATCTACGTTAGATGTAATATTTTCACTAACCATTATAAATATTGTACTGATTTAATGTTTGTTTATTGTGATGTCACTTGTGATGACCCCCCCCCCACACACACACAAAGCCATTGCATATTTCATAGCCACACTGTTTATGATATCTAAAATGTTATGATATATTACTTTATTAGCAATGTTCCTCTTACATTAATTAGCATTTGTTTCTTGAAGCCTTTCTGCCATAATTAAGCTGTAACAATGACTTGGAAAACTTTCTTATATAACACTAACAGTCACTTATTCAACAATAAAACAGGAAATGCTCTTATGAACTTTGATAGACAATGGTGTTTTGTAATATGTTAAGCTATATTCTTCAGTGTGAAGCCCTACCTATCCATGCCCTTCAATTAATGGCACAGTATTCAGTTTCTACTAGCAAATCCCGATTGACCTTTAGTCTAGATAATCAGCCCCGTGGGGTCGGATTTTAGTATTGGTCCATTGTGTCATGTTGTATGGGGCGGGGCTACTGAATAAAGTGTCACAAACTGACCATTTCGTGCTGATGTGTCATAAGACCGTACTCACGCTTTCACTTTGCCACGCATATTATCCACCGTCAAGGTGTGTGTGAACCTAACGTTCCAAGCAGCCAACACCATTTCCTTTCCTACCACTGACTGGGGAACAGTATGACAAGATTGAACCTGAATCATCAATGGGGGAGGATATGGGGCTGTCTCTTTACAGTCCAACTTTAGTACTTGATTACATGAGATGATAACTTTATTTAACTTGGTCAGCTGACAATAAAAGAAGGAACATACCTCCCAACTTTATGAAGCAAGCTAGGGTATCTGAATTGGTCTGGATTGAGCTAAGTTACTGAGGAGCACTTATGGACCAGAAATTGGAACATTTCTGGCTGAAATCTACCCGCCTTAAAGATACTGGCCTTTCACATGCACACATCTGTTAAGTACTTTGAAACTTAAGTATTTAATAACAATTAGCATGTGGAATATATTTTGCTTATGAATCATGCATTTCAGAAACCCGACATTGTCCACGTTTGAGAGTCTTAATTATCAAACACTCAGCTGTCAGGTCTGCTATAACTACTCCCTTTACGCAGTTGTACGAGCAGATCATTCATATATCGTGGGATCCTTTAACACATTATGTTAAATCCCCAAAACACCACCATTACAGATGGGTACATCTTCCATTACCCATGCTTTGTTGATAAATGATCTAGGAATTATTTGAAGCAAATGCATTAATATGTCATATCAGTATGCCGAACTGCCTTCTACCATCTTTAGAACATTCACGGTTTAATAGCATTACTAACACAAAAAACACACTAGCTACTGTGGTTCATGCCTTTGTTACATCTGATATAGACTATTGTAACTCCCTGTTATATGGCATAGCTGATTATAACACTTAAATCGCCTTCTCTGAATTCAGAAACAAATACTCGAAAATATGATCATATCACTTGAATTCTTCAAAACCTACATTTGGCTATCTGTTATTGAAGTTCATCAACGTCTACTCATCTCTGATCTACATTGCCTTCTTATAACACATTGTTTGTAGCTTAGAGACAACAGGAGGTAATATATATATAGCTAGTCATAACCTTCTGGCTCAGGTTGCCACCAGATATTAGAAATGCCTGGTCTCTTGAAAGTTTTTAATCTGTTCTGAAAACGAACCTGTTCACGGTCGCTTTCACAGACAAATAATTTAAAGACTCATTTAAATCTAGTATTGTGCTATAACAGGGACATTATGTGGGGTATCACTGTACAGCACTTTTGAATGGCTACTGCTAGTAAGTTAATATTATTAAATATACATTATATTCTTATATAGAAAAATACGATTTAATTACATCCAGTGGAGCCAGACAGTCTTTTATAGACTCTTTTCTACATCTGTGACCTGTATAGTTATTGTATTTATAATTTACTTCTGTTCATAAATCTTCACCTTTGTATGTCAGCATATATATATATATATATATATATATATATATATTCAGTTCAGAAAATAAAGTCATTCATTCATTATTATTATTATTACATTTATTATTATTGTTGTTGTTGTTGTACAACAAGTTATAATCTGTATTTAGTGAGTGTGCAACAAGTGCATAACCAGTTTATTGACAATACTAGTACATTCATCATGAAATGATTTTGATATGCTATTATATATTGTCAGCTGCATTTTATGTATGGAAAAAAGCACAAATAATTGATTTTTTAATGGAAAGAATCAATAGAAATCTATTTTCCCCTTTCTACTGTGGGAATAATATTTTTGCCATTTATTACAATTAGTAAGCAAAAAAATTAGGTCTTTAACTGTGTACTAAAGGAAATACCCGACTTTTGGTATACATGTTAAAAAGGCTTACCTGAAGTGAAAGGTAACTTAATGGGTAAAATTTGTATTAGTTAACAGCTAGGGCATGTCATGTTTAATGCTTAATCTCAAACCATATCTCGGTTTTCACATTTCATAATTACGGGTGGCAATTTTTCTGTGCCTTCATGAATCTCAGATTTTTTTAAATTTTGATTGTGATGACTAGATATTGCTCTAAAACACTAAATATTTTCGTAATTTTGTGATCGATTTCAGAACACCTTGTTTTTCCAATGACATCCCTGATGAATACAGCAAGTAGACCTAGTTGATAATTAAATGATAATTCTCATTTTGTATATTATCGCTAGTGTTAATAATTGGCATTTTCATTACATTTAATGAACGGCGTACTCGGATAATTTGGAATTTCTCGCATTCCATTCTCCGTGAGACAAACTTATCATTGAAGACAATCGCTGCTTTTGTTGAAAGAGAATTATGAATATAATAAACATGTATTGTTGATAAGACACCTGTTGGTCTGCTGCCTGATTTAGCTAGAGAGACTGTACTGAAATGCTGCTGAGGTGCTACCGATACCTGCGATATTACTGAGCTAGGTCAGACTGTGGCTGGATAAAGTTTTTTCCATCTGCATCAGGATATCAGTTCTAACATAGACCTGAACCTGATCTACCTGAGTCAGATTACTAAATGTCATATCTACCTGAGTTATTAAACGAGTACAGAGACCACCGTAAAATAATAGGATTAAGTATGACTCATCGTGGCTCAGTGTTATGGTGCCAGTCACTACAAACTGGGAAGTACTGGAGTCGGAGTTCACTGACCTTATCTGTTAAGATTCTGTGTGCTTAATCGGGGAAGGGGGGTGGTTGTAATAAGTACATTAAGAAACCAATAACTTGTAATATATTTATCTTCGGGACATAAAGATGGTTTTAAAACATCCCATGTGTATCTGTGATTGTTTGTTTTACTCAGACTCAAAAATTACCCCTATATAGATGACTGTCAAGATTATGACGATGATTGATGTTTTATGGCCACTTTTATGCACAAGTTAGGCTAAACGGGCCGAGCGATCTGCAATGGTAATGTAGCGAAATCAAAGATGAAACAACCTTCAGATATGCCCAAGCCAAGATTTGAACTCAGGTGGTAGTGATCCTGTGGTCCAGTGCACTACCAACTAAACCATGGGGGCGCCCCGATGATTGTCAATTAGACACCAATATATGGCACCTAACAAACAGCCAGTTAACACCCTTTAGGGTGCTGATTACTAATTTTAGCTGTACAGGTGCACAGAACATAAGGTAAAAGTGTAAAATATTTAGTCTTGACAGGATCGTATTGTACAATACGTACATCAGCGCACTGTACAATACGTACATAAGCAGTGTTTCATTCAAACTATAACGGCAGACCTCTAACATCAAATCAATGCATATTTATAGTTGATGGGTGTTTCATCTTTCACTCAGTTATCCCCAATACATTTGGTGCGCTCACTTGGCCCATTTAGCATACAGCCATACAGAGAAATGGCTGCAAACGGCAACATTTCGTTCAAATTATAGACAGAAATGAATACATTAAGTGTATTACATTAATTCCTGGTATTTTGGAACGTGATAAAGTACTACTTTAATGTTGAGTTACGATGTGGTCAGTTACTGGGTGTGTGTCGCCACCACCATGAGATCGTCATCCGAACCTTGTGTCATACACTTTATAGAGTACAAGTGCTAGTTAATGTACAGGACACTTGGCCTGTTGTCATGGTGTTAACGTGATAAGATGTATAGTGTTAACGTTTAGCTGATCATAGTACATATAACCAGGAAGTTGGCGTGTACAACTAGTTGCACTATGATAGTCATAGTATACAGACAGCCATTGCCGGTAGTAAGGACGTTTCATGACACTGGATGAAAATTGCCAGCAGTCGGGCAATTATAATTGAAAAGATTAACAGTTTGTCTTGTTTGGACGTGACGAAGTCGATGTGATAAAATTGATGCAATGATAGCAGTATGTTTCTGGGTGAAATGATCGGTGGTCAGTGGGACAGTATGTATTACCATCTGTATGCGTAGGAAGATCCTGTGTTCTGTAAGTATGTATGCCGCTGTGATTTGATCAAAATGCTGTTAAATGTTAACCACCCTATTTCAGCAAATCCAATAAATATCGATGTGACCAAACTGCCCATTACCTGTAGGTACCTTTTATTAACATTCAGGGCATCCACTAAAATCAAACATACAGTTTTGAGGAAAAAAAGTGACCGCTGCAAAACAGTGAAATATAACTACATAACCTGGACAGCCAATGTGGCTTAAGTTCCATTGAATACTCTCAAAGCCAACTTAGCCAAGGCATCCGAGACTACCAAAATAGTCTGATGGGGAGAAATACGGTTATCTGCACTGCGAATGTTCTAAAAGCGGCTAATTGTTACTTATATTGAGAATGCAACACGTATTGATATATTTATTTTACGTTATAATACAATACTCCTGAATAAGATGCCTAATATATTATAGAGAAGTGTTCACTTTTGGATTTTAGCGCTTTAGTTTTTTCAGTGAAATATTAGCCAAAATGCTACAGGATCTGGTAAACAGTTTAAATTAATAGCCGTTTAATGGAAATGTGAAATGGTACGGTAGAAATGTTTACATTGTTCGAAATTGGGTAATAGGTGACTGGCTTATTTGTTTATAACATAATTTTCGAAAACAAATAATGCACATTTGGAAACTAAACTAAACTCTCATTTAAATAAATGGCTTTTGGAAGATCTCTTAAAACTTTATGATGTACAGGTATATCTTTAAGTTTGTTGAAGGGTTGTTGAAGAGTGACTAATCTCTGTATATGACTGCAGACTGTTTGACTGAGGTATAATTTAGTGTCACTATAATATCCAATACAGTGTCTGTCATTGTCAATGATCAGTCTGGAACAGACATTATAGTTTATACCTGTTGAATTACACAGACCTGATGTTCAGACTTGTATCTACTGAATTGATCACAAATAATTTATAAACATTTCATGGCTTCAGGCTACTCATGAACACTCTATGGGTAATACTTATTTTGAGATGACCAGATTCTTGAAATTTACCTTTAATGAACTTGCAGTTGACAGCTTCCAGTTGATGAAGATGAGCCATTCACAAACTGTTCATGAAAACAGATGGACAGTTTATGACACTTTTATGAGCTATTGATACTTATAGTATAATGTTCTTGATACTGAGCTGTTAATTTAATCTTCACTGTCCAAGAACAGTTAAAATATCTTGGTTCATTGTTCACGAATAACCGATGTGATATTTGTACAAGTACATGATAATCTATTTGAAATATGTACACAACAGAATACAAGAAACTAAATTTGTATCTTAAAATACCTCCAGCTAATGAGAACAACAATAAATTTATATCATTGTTAATGTTATGTAAATTTATAGGACTTAAATCAGTTAGTTCAACATTTTTTAGGGAACACTTCTGTTTTGTTTGATTGTTGTTGGGGTTGTTTGGGGGGGGGTGACTCACTCGACACAGTGTAAATAATAGTTTACATCATTTATGATAGATAACATCACATCAACAGCACGCAAAGGCTAAATATTTTCTTGTTTCCTTTCAGCTCATCTCCAGCATATAGTTGTGTCCTGTATCCAGGAAACGGAGACAATATCATCATGTATCATCCCTCCAGATTGCTGCTTGTTGTGGTGAGTAATCGGGTACAGACATGGGGTCAATTCCATTTGATCAATTCCACTCAATTCCATTTGGTCAATTCCACATAAAATTTATCAATTCCAAATCTATCAATTCCATTTTTTACCTACTTTAATCAGTGAGTAGATACTCTGAGTACCTGCTGCGAGTACCTACTGTGAGTAGTTTATATTTCGAGTAGGATTGTCACGGAAGAAATATTTCTGAATTAAAAAATTAAATGGTAAGTTAATTTGTGGATTTATTTTTTTGTAACATAAGCTTCAATTCCAATTCCAAATTGATCAATTCCTATTCCATTTTTTTTAAATAAGCAATTCCAATATTGTATTTGGAATGGCCCATCAATTCCAGAATTGAATTGACCCAATATCTGGTTGAGTAAGGGTTTGATAGATGTATCCAATTGAAATAACTCTAGATAAGTAGTTATTCCCCGAATATCATGGCATCATTAAAACTAAAAGACACTGTCAGTTCGCTGTTAATACAAGTAATGTTGGCTGATTTAAATGTTTATAAATACCAGTATGTATATATTAATTTATGTGTACTAATAAATGTTTGGGGCGTAAACATAAAGTTTAATGGTGATAATGAGGTGGGAACATTAAGTTAGACAAGCACATACATCTGTATGCATACAGATGTGGATGCTTACAAACACCTGATGCACCCAAAAAGGATTAACCAGTAATTGCAGACCCTTTAAATTAGTTGCAATTTGGGATTATTTTTTACTGGTACATCCATACTCACTAACTTGTTTAGAATTATTTCTATACCTATATTTTGTCATTTCTGATGTTAAAATTAAAAAATATTATAAAGTCTCAAACAAAATAACGAAAGAATATGTATAATTTAGTTTATTTCGTTGATTTTGACTTACCAGTACTTATTTGAACATCAGATTTGTGTGGAAGTGATTTTGCTATAATTATACTTGAAAAACACTTTTTTTATAATAGTTATTAACACTATTGTTGTTGTTATAAATATTATAATTATTAACCTGATACAGTTATCAGTGGTATACATGTATTATTGTATATACATGAGAGCTAATTATGTTACATCAGCCAACTTGGATACTTTGTGATCACAATTGCCACACGAATTACCAATAAACAGATCATTTCCAGTGTAACATAATATGTACTGACCTACAGTGATGAATAATAATGCTCTTAGTGTTCTCTCCGGAAAGATTATTTTGTTTGGTATAATTGAATGTCTCGGATTTATTTCTAATTAGTGGCTTTTGTCTTACACCTGCCATGTCACTGTCACTGAAGAAGATGAGAGTGTTAAGTTGATTCACAATATTCTGAACGTCTTATGCTAATTTTAATTAAAGGACACGTTTCTAACAAAATACGCGTACACACAAATATATCATACCTGTCTTTTTGCTAATATTGACACTCACTCGGGGTCTTCAGATATTAAATAATATTGGACAGGCAGAGATAATATAATATAAGAGGACAATCATTAGGAGGAGGATCAGTGTTGTTGTCGAGGTGTCTCTGCAATGTCCATTTTCATTCCATAAAACATTTTATGTTTGATTCAAATTTATGCTCTCCAGTGTATCATTCTAAAAAGTATGACTTGTGTCGACTGTACTTTTCGGAGAATTGTGTTCACGAGGAAAAAACACATTTTACCACTTCTGATTTGCACGGTTTATCGATTGGTAATATTTGAAATATTCAGTTGTTTAGTAGTGTCTGGATAATTATCTTCCCCGATGATGCTACAGAGACTATCCTGGTAATAGTGGAACAAAGGAATTTGAAAACCAGAAAGCATGGGTTGAGAATTCTGACCAGCAGTAACAGGGATAAGCTATTACGAAATGGCACACCTCGGGTATTATAATTGCCAGGATATAATTAATTAATTAAAGTTAAAATAGTTTATCTTATTCATATGTAAATTAGACCAGTAATTATTTATACCATTATAAAACCACATTTATTGCCTCAGTATGTGAAAACAAATTCGTCTGCGAGTCGCATCCACTACTCTGAAATCTGTTATGTTTTTTTATTTATTTTACAAGCACGCTAAAGTTAAATAATCCAATGATATTTGAAATTTTTAAAATATTTTTGTGGTAAAATTGTAACCATGGTATCAAGGAAAATATAACTGATTTTTTGTGTATCACGTTTCAAATTAAAAATCTCTTACAGTTTACATGGGATGATTATTTTGATACACGCCGTTACGAATACTCAAATGCTGTTTTGGCCTGTTTAAATGGCAAATGTACACCAGATATCAGTACCGATCTGGTAAAGTAGACGTCGAAGTACAGCGTAGTCCAAAGCCGAAAGTGTTCTGGTTTTAAATTATGGCTTTATCAAGGTATATTTAGAACAATATCACCTGTCAGTCATCAACCACAACCTGGAATCTGATGTTAACTGGATCTAAGACCACATTTAATACAACTTATTACGGGAATACTGGAAAAATAGGAGCTCTGCACATTCTGTCTTTGTACAAATACGTGTATTGATAGTTAGTTATCATCTTAAATATATCGATTTACACAGGAGAATGTTTAACTAATGTTTGTGGATAGGTCATTAAATCCATTTTACTTGTCTAATCGCTTGTCTTTTGTTTGATGCTGGTTATTAGTGAGATTTATTTAAAGCTTTCGAGTAAAATATATCTGAAATATAATTTTCTTTATATACTCGTTTGTGTTCCTGTTACTCATGGGGTACAGCGATGTAGATCTTTTATGTTTTTTTAATTGTGTATTTTTTGGCATTAACAGGAAAGGATGAAAACTAAAGTAAATAAAACGAGCAGAAGAATTTGGAGCCCATTTCTGCTTATACGGAAGATGGTCCTATCTTCACCATAATTTTAGCCACTCATATAGGCAGACATTAAAATTTATATTCTTTATTCTTGTCATTAAAAAATGAAGACAGTTGAAATAGTTGATGACATGCCTTGTCTAGTTATTAATGCTACCTTCTCATTTATATAGTGTTTTTTTTCACCAACTGGGATATATCCTACCCATCTAATATTTCCATACAACAACTTCAAATTTTGTACTCTTTTGTGGTGATCTATGTTTTTTATACAATCATTTAATTTTGTTGTTAAATCTTGTTTAAAAACATGGCGACCTGGTACATTGCAGTCTTGTGTGTGATATTGCCTAATAGCAAGCCTGGGGCGCCTCCGTGGTCTAGCGGTAGCATGTTGGACCACAGATCACTGCCACCCATGGTCGAATCCCGACGTGGGCATATCTGAAGGTTGTTTCGTCTTTCGCTTCGTCTCATTACCTTTGGAGGTCGCTCGGCCCATTTAGCCTACCTTATGCACAGAAGTGGCAGTAAAACATCGATCATCAATCTTATAGCAAGCTTGATATAGTAAGCCTGATACACTAATTGGTGCAAATTATTGGTGCTATGTTTATACAATCCTCCCTGGTATAATTATAATAACAAGGTATATTGTTTATCCCTTAGGTAATAATGCATTAACAGTCATTCATAACACAGGTACAATTGGCCGGTTAATGTTAAGGGGATGCATAAATGCACTGACAAACATGATGCACATGTTCTTGCCGAGTACGCACGTGCGCACACACAAAGGGATGAGAAAGAAGTTGTATTTGTACCAGCATGTTGTTTTCCATTAATATGCACAATCAATAAACAAATGGTTGAGAACTTTGCTTATTTTACTACATGTGCAAATTTATAAGGCTATAGATTGTGATGTTTTCTTGGGAGGTAAGAGTCTCTTCAAGATAACATTGATTAGAAATCTCTTCATTCAGGTGTGTGGTATAACAGGTAGTTAACTATATGGTCACGTAATCAAACTCGACATACTGATAGCTAGTTTATTCATTAATTGCCACATATTTACTGAGATATCAGCCTTAGACAATTTACCATCTATTGGAACCTGTAGGTATGTCCTTATCAGACTGACATTGATTCAGTGGGTGTCTGGAACGTGTGAACATCAAAATACCACATTTTGCTAATTAATACTGAACACTGATCAGTAATTAGTATTTTGTTTTTGATCAATTTCCCTGGCATGCCATATATAATGATATATGTGAATAGTGTATAAAAATACATACTTATATGCATGTATCATACATGCATATTGTACGCATGTTTGTTTATATGCATATGATGTGGCTGTTCCAGTAGAGCAGTCGATACAATACTGCACAATGAACTTCCAGATTGGCATTCAAATCACACAACTATATGTCTCTGGGATGTTTCATCTGGTGATCTAATTTGACTAGACAAATAGGCCCCTTTTTGGCCATATTTTCCCGGTCTGTTCAGTGCTAAGACTGAAGAAAACAAATCACAAATCAACCACCTTAAGCTTCCAACTTCAGTTTAACATTGATATAGATGTTTGTTCAGCAATCACAGCCTTCACCTATAATATCATAAATCTCTTATAGATCATTTGGTTGTATAAGTGGATCTCCACAAACAAATTCCTCATTTTTAAGCAAAATTACTTAACTGAATGTCTTAGTGGTAACACACTTGTTTGCTGTATGCACTCACCTCAGTTAAGTCTGAGTGCTGCTTTATCAGCAAATAGTGGTAGCGGATGTTATGATGCTGATAAGTTTAGTGGCTTGAACATATAATATTACCCATGATAAACCACTCATATCTGATTGATTGACGACAAATGGTTTGGTCTGAAGAAGGTAGCGCTCAAAGTTTAACTGACATAGCACATTGTATCAGGTAATTTTGGTAGGAGAGATTGTGGTCTTACAGCCAGCAGGAACGGCTAACCCATTGGTTTTGGTTTTGTTGTTCGGGGAGAATCCCCAGGCTGTCGCTTAATCAGCACAGCCTCTATGTTGGAGTGGTTGAGAAATATCCTCCCCCACCACTCACAGGGGAGCAGTACGGAAAGATGGAGCCGAAATACCCTGAGGGTGGTCACTGCCAGAGTGTTTTACGTCCTCATGGGGTTTTTAACGTCCCCCTTTATTTTAAATAATTCAGTGGAGACGGCAGCGCCATTTAACGTGGTCAGCCACCCACGATGTAGTGAGCCGAGAAATTAATCCCTGGAAAAGTTTCGACCTCTTACGGGGTTCGAACCTGCGACCGTTGGCACCAAGTGCCGGTTGCTTAACCGCTAGGCCACCGGAGCTCACTGGCTAACCCATCACAACTGGACCTCATTAAATAACCACAGGTGATGAGGTCCTAGTGCTGAATAAAATGTTATCAAGACTAAGTTGGAATGGTGGCCGGTACTATTAAAGGACTGAAATGATCATAACATGGAATTATAGATCATAAATAATGTATGTTTCTTCTCTGTGAGAGAAATAGTACAACTATTTATAACCACTTTGAACTAAATTGTATCTTTTGTGTTATGATCCAGAAGGTCCGGAACATCAGTGGCAACAATAAAAGTCTTACTTATTGTGATAGCTAAATTTCTTTAGTAAGCCAATCAGCAATCAGCTAACTGTATTTGTGAAGTATTAATATTAGTAATGTTAATAATAATACTGATAACAATAAAAACATATGTAGTTATGAAGCTCATATTATTTGTGTTGTATCAGAAATTGAAAATAAATTATTACGATGTTTAACCCAAACACACGAGTACTTATTAAAAGCCGGATATTAACTTTTGTTTGGTACTTAACTTGTAAGTACTGAGATGTTGTAGCTTTCCAGAATATAATCATCTTGTCTGAGAGTCAGGGGCTCAGTGAGCTCCGGTGGCCTAGCGGTCAAGCACCCTGCACTTGGTGCTAACAGTCACAGGTTCGAACCCCGTAAGAGGTCGAAACTTTTCCAGGGATTAATTTCTCGGCTCACAACATCGTGGGCGGATGACCACGTTAAATGGCGCTGCCTTCTCCACTGAATTGTTTAAAATAAAGAGGGACGTTAAAAACCCCCTGAAGAGGTAAAACACTCTGGCAGTGACCACCCTCAGGGTATTTCGGCTCCATCTTTCCGTACTGCTCCCCTGTGAGTGGTGGGGGAGGAGGTTTCTCAACCACTCCAACATAGAGGCTGTGCCGAATAAGCGGCAGCCTGGGGATTCTCCCCGAACAACAAAAGCAGGAGGGGCTCTGTCAGTATCAGACTGTCATAGATAAAGGTTCACGTCTTCATCATTATTATATGCAATAAACAATTGAAATTAGATGTACAAGTGATGGTTTGCTTCGTTCACCAGATACACCCTGTGACTTTAAATCATTTTTTTTTATAGATCATGCTTCTAGCTGGTGCTTCAAAGACGACAACACTTTCAACAACAACAACAACAACAATTGCAGAAATAGTGTCATCAGTGGACCCTACAACAACCGGATGGGAATCTACGGTGACGAGTATAGAAGGAGGTAAGATTGTTTAAAGGATTACAAACTATTGACATATTTACAGTAATCCATTCTTTAACGGATTGCGTTCTGTACCAAAACCGCCGTCGAAATATATCGGAATGTCTTTCTCGATGTTACTCGGTGTTCATTTAGGTTAGTAGTATCCTGCCATTTGTATGCAGTCTGTGCGCATTTGTTTACGCCGTATTAATAAAGGGGGGAATCCCTTTCACGTGGCAGTGGCATCAGAAATCACGAACATCCGATAATCGTTGTGGTCACCAGTCAGTGTGGTGCTGAAAGGTGGACGCATGTCTGATGATAATAATACTGGGCTATAAAGAGATACGGCGGACGTGGTTTCCCATACGGGGCGTTGTATTTTTGGCAAAGACCGTCTTTGTATTTGTTTTAGTTGCTGTCCTTACTCTTTGGAATTCACTCCCTGAGAACATGTTAAGTCATCCAATAGCATAGTTTGAAAACTCACCTTTTCAGACACGCTTATATGTGCTACTACATCCGGTCATTTGTTGATGAATTTTGCATCGTCCGGTCTACTTCGACTATGAGTTTGCCCAACACCTGTATTTATGGTATTTTATTGTTTTGCTGGAAGGATTCTGCCCTGAAGACAGAGTTCAATCAACTGTGCTGTAGACTGGGCTGTTATGTTTAAATTGAACCTTGTACTCACTGTAAGGACAGTGTAATAAGAAAACACCATTAGTGGTTCTCACATAGAGGTAATCGTTTTATGATGCTTCTGTGTAGCCCAGTTAATTGAGGCAGGTACTCTCAGTTGTATTTTAAAACATGCTTCTGTTATGACATGGTACTTTACACGTGTGTGGGGGGACGCGTGCATGGGTGCATGCGTGTGTGTGTGATGTCTAACACCGTCAATCATCTATTGGGTTTATATGTTTTCTGTAAAACCAGCTGATGGCGAGTGACATATTTTATTTAGAATTACTTGAAATTAATGGTCAACATTTAATTGAATTAAACAAATTACAGAGTATTTATATATTAGTAAATGAATATATATATATATATATATATATATATATATATAGCCGAGGATACAGGTTACGATGAGGGCAACTGTTTGTCTAATCATCACCACATGGATACATTAGATCACAAATATTCTTATATAAGTGCCACATCAGTATAATATAACCCTTTAACACCTGAAGAATTCTAGCTACTCCTGATTAATCAGGTACCATATAACACCTGATGTGGTTTCCTTGTTTCGGAATAGCACGATCGTTGAAGCAGCCCATTCAATCTGTATCTGACATTGTTCTGGAGATACTATGTTGTGATCGCCATGACAACGGATTCACGCTATAGTGTGGTGTCATTCCCTATTTAAAGTTAACAGAAGGATATAGTTGTTTTTTTAATTTGTTATAATGGTATATGTATTGATCACATAAACGCTGTTTTCTCTACTAATGATGCCGTCTGGTATCAGAGTATCATCCAGTGGATGCTGGGATGCCTCGTCTATGTTAGGTGTGGCTAGCTGTTCGTTGACGTCGGGTCATCATCATCCAATAATTGTTGTTCGTTTCATCCATTCAACCTGTTATGTTCTGCACTTTGTTGCCATTCATTAAATACACAATGGAACAATTATATAGGCATACTCTGCATGGGCGAACCCTCTGTGTGCTTGCGTTTCGTGTGTGTGTGTATGTGTGTGTGCGTGCGTGTGTGTAGGTGGGGTGGGGGGAATTTATTTGGGTACCGCAAAGTACAGATCATGCATGATGTATCTGTTTATGTGTGGATCATATATGGCGGAAGTTATATCTTATCTTAGAGTATGAACGTTATGATAATGTTACCATACGTTTTGTAACTGGTGATATTCAAGATGGCATTATGATATGTTTTTGCATTCTCAGCAATTTTAGGATACCTCGGAACTGATCCACAGAGTGGCGCAGCGATGCAACTAGGTTATCTGTGTTAAGTTTAGCACTTGTTAACACCGACTTCCCAGTAACTATTTCCAGATTGCAATTTCTCAAAAGACAGAAATATCAAAAGATAATAACCAAGAAGTAATTTAAGTTGGCCAGATGAAAACACTGAAATCTAAAACATAGGACATTAGCCCTCCCCCACAGCACACAGTGGCCTAAAATGCTTCAAATACTCCATTTTCCCCAACTTTTTCAGGGGAGCCCCCCCCCCCCCTCCAATGGAGAAGGGCCACTACTGTGTTATTGTGACTACCACTACCCCACGGCCAGTCCGAACCACCCCCTCCCCGCATCCATACCTACCTCCAGCAATGGTGTTGTGGTATTTTTACAAGTCACCACAGGTGAGCTGCTGCCTATTTTTTGTAAGGGGTCGTCTACTCTATTCCCTACTGAAAGGTTGAATATTATAAATTAAAAACGCAGATGTTTAGTAACCACAAAGTACTAGCCCATCTTCGATGTGGGCTTTTAACATTCTGCATGCTCTGACAGATTTCTATTTCTGTAGCAGTTTAGCTGGTCAATCAATTGTGAAAGCATTCAAAGAGCATCAGACTGGAAAACAGGATTTCTCATAGAATTTTTGTAAACATCTTGTTATTCATGTGGCATGAACTCAAACTTTAATTATATTGCTCTTAAGTAATTTTACATCTGAACATCCGAGATTAATAATTAAAATTCCATAAATTTTACATTCTAAAACAAAAAAATTAATAACCAAAAATAATTAATAACCAAAACAATTAGTAAAATTATGTACTCTAATGAGGCTCTCACTATTGCGTATTTCCACTTATTGTTATGATATTGTTTTACACTAAGAGAATATAGTTATAAAATACATAAGTGAAATATTGGTCCTGTGTATGTTATAATATAACTTCCAATGCTCCCTGGCTTGAGAACAGCCAAATACACCCTAGTTGCATCGAAGTGTCATCTACTGATCTCTGGCAGAGTTCTCCACTGGCTAGTGTTCCCATGGCACACCTATAAATACTGCTTAATGTAGCTGGAGTAATTGTAGTACAAGATATTAGATAATTCATGTCAGCTCTCACATCTTTTCATTTTATTATTCAAGCCTTATTGTTACTACCTTTTTGGACAAAGTACGTTTGGCATTAAAACTTTAGCCCTATAACTCAAATAATTCTGAAATAACTGAAATACTTCTTCCATGACAATCCTACGTCGAATATAAACTACTCAGAGGAAGTATTCCAAGTAGGTACTCAGAGTACCTATTCATGGTAAAAAGTTGTAGGTAAAAAGAGTTGATAAAAAAACGGAATTGGAATTAGTAAGTTTGAAGTTGAATTGGAATTGACCAAATGGAATTGACCCCAATTGTATGGTTATGACATTGAAGAATGTTTCAGCACTTCATGGAGCTCATTTGGCCATTTTCGCCCACAATATGCAAGAAAATGGTCATGAAAGAATTTATTTTCAAATTTCAGTCCGTATAATATTAATTGCAATTTCACAATTGTTATACATCTAAAATAGATTTAATGTCATCTGTCTCCATTTGTCTGTCTGTCTCTCTCTCTCTCTCTCTCTCTCTCTCTATATATATATATATATATATATATATATATATATATATATATATATATATAAGAAAGAGACATATCTGTCACTGGCTAAATTAGAAATGTTATTGTTAGCTGGGGACAAGATGTCATCTACTAGTGTTGATGCATCATATCTTGATGCTGCGCCTTCATCAACTGATGCTACCCTATCATCTGTTGGTCTTGGTACCTCATCAACTGGTGCCACTCTGTCCTCCACTGGATCTAGTTCATCATCTGTTGGTGCGCGCCGATTGTCTTCTGTTATCGGTGTATTGGCGGCTGATCTACAAACAACTGAAGAGTCAACAACATCTGCTGCAGATGTGTCACCATCACAACTGAAAACTAATGTTGGCCATGACTACGTTAAAACTCCACTTACAAGTACCATTGCAGACCTGCATCTAGTCACAGACAAATCCCTGGATGGTATCCAGACAGTTACCACAGATGTGGCAAACATGACGACAGATGAAGCTTTCACTGGAACAGGTTTGTCTACACCGAGCTATGCAACTGACAACGTCTACAGTTCAGAAGCTACTGTGAGTGATCAAGAAATCGGAACCCTTGATCACAGACCAGATGTTGGCCATTCGTATGCCTCTACAAGTTCAACACATTTTGCTGGAACGGCTGTGATGGGTCTTGCCTCAACAGGTTATGCAATGACAGATGTCGGTGGCCGTGCTTCGGGTGGCCTCTCGACAGAAGTCGCTAGCAACAATACAGCTGCAGGCCAGACGACATCGGAGGGCACGCCTAAGTTATCTACTATGTCTAATTTTGACTTAGGTAAGGAGACATGCCGTGTTGTCGGTAGGAGAGCTCAGAGGTTGCTATTTATATTGTTTGAGGAAGCTGTTGTAAATGTTTGTTTACAGTTTGTCGTAACTATTTAGTTTATATTTTTGTCATATGAGTGTGGCACGTATTATTGTTCGCAGCAATTCTTATGACCTATTGTATTATAATATAACAGGATATTTCCTCTCATATATATATATATATATATATATATATATATATATATATATATATATATATATATATATAATTAGTTGTTCCATTATGTCATTATTGTTCCCGTAATTGTAATTACATTGAAAACTCAATTCAATAAAAACAAGTCAAAGTCGTATGCTGGAGTTTAACAAATGATGTTGACGACGATGATAATGATGATGATGTTTGGCCTGCTATATCTTTTTCCAATTTCAGTTGATTGCTTTAAGCACTGAAGACCATTTTTCATCTCTACGTTTATTTTATTTTTAATTCTAAGTGTATGGTTATGCATATATTTAAATAACTGTGCCCCAAACACCATTGCCGTCGTGTGAAACTTGGTGATGAGAGAAATAATGGGCACTGTTAATTAAGTGTTAGGATGGTGTCATCATTAGCCGTGTACATTAAAGTAATCCATAATTAGCCGTGTACTTTAATTTAATTCATCATTAGCCATGTACTTTAATGTAATCCATCATTAGCCATGTACTTGAATGTAATCCATTTGTGCCGTAGTTGTTTCTTATTATCATGCACCATTTTGTTTATTTATCTTATATGGTGTATTATTCATGTTATCTGTTTATTTGTTTATGTTTTTCATTACCTTACAGGTGCATCACTGGCTTTCATTAACTAGATAAACACTAAAGGTGTTACCTGTAGTGTTTATCTAGTTAATTAAAGCCAGTGATGTACCCTTATTATTTTTATGTCACCTAGGTTTTTTAAATCTAAAGGTGTGTATGTGCGCACACATGTGTGTGTGTGTGTGTGTGTGTGTGTGTGTGTGTGTTTATACCCAATTATTTCCAATTTGTAGGTTTCAGAAATGTATTCCAATGCAAACTCCTAATTAATGTTAATTAGTTGTCATCGCGTTCCAATTAATCTGATTTCTATTTGAATTGGCATTAATTTACATCTGTTAATTTTAGAACAAAAACAGAACAAGTTTAGCATTTGTGAACTTTTGATTACCAATAATTAATACATAATATAAAAATGATATAATTTTGAGGCTACATAATAATATCAGCATTATCTGTATTTGTTTACATTATATGGATATTTAAAGGATTATTTATCTGATGTTTACTGTTTAGATAATGCTATTTTCCTTCTAAATATTCCAGAATGTGTTGTAGATAGCAACTCAATTATTAATGATGAACTAGCAACTACAAACAACAGTTTGACCTTCAACTGGACTCTGTCTGAAAGTTCATCATCATTGAATTGTAAAAATATTACCATCTGTATTACCTCTGGAGCTGATGTGTGTAAATATCCATCTACAAATGTCAGCTCTGGTAGAGTGACCTTCGTTGATTTGACACCAGGCACCACATACATGGTTAATATATCTGTTACTGATTCCACTTATGGCATGACATCAGACACAGCATCAGGCACAACAAGTAAGTGACAAATGCCGATTTCGTATGGCATCCAAGTGTAGTGATAATTTTTACATTGAGACACTTTTGGTACACGTGCTGGGCTTGACTATAATTGTTGTCATATGGTGGTAGCATTTCTTTCGGTACTAATGACAGCCACTATTACCACCACAATAATAATAAGTCTACATTCACTGGAGTTCTTCATATGGTGTAGTTGGTGGCATTCTGTCCTATAGACCTTTCAGATCACACTCCAAAGTCTCTAGGATGTTGCATCCATCAAAAAGAGCTTCAAGTCTGATCAGCTCATTGACCTTGGCACTAGCCCCCTCACCCATATGTCCTGGATGAGACTCACCGTGAGGCCAAACAAAACAATTCTTTATTTATTCTTGCAGAGTTCACTGCAGTGTTTATACTTTGAACAATTTCTTCCTGATATTGTATAACTGTTCATAAGATAGGTTAATAAAACAATTTATTGTTTCTTATGTAATTAATGAAAACAAGGTAAAACTTAAGTTGATCATAATAATAATTACCACTGGCTATAAGCTGTTATGTGTCATCTAAAAAAATTATATTAATCTTGGACGGTTAAGATGTACATAGAATAGAACCTCAGGGGAAAGTTTGTCTCATTGTGTCAACTTTTTATCCATTATCTACATGTACAATAATATATGCCCCCCTGAAAAGGCAAAATATATGTGTTGTTCACTAAATGCTGCATAGATTTTATAAATCAAACTGTACATTATTATTTTTCCATCTTTGCTGCATATCTGTTTTAAGAACTGAAAGAAGGTTTTCATTATTTAACACCCTGTTTTTAATTTGACTTGCATGAAATATATCATTTCAAAATGATACTTCTGTGGATTCAAAATAGATATCTTTCTCTATAATGAAGCACCTTCTCTAATGAAGCACTAATTGATTAATTACCAAACAAAGCAGACCAATAGACAATTTCCGCGATGCATTCGCAGTCCACATCTACTGCAGTTTGTGCTTCAGTAAAGCCATATAGTAGCATGAAACAAAAAGGGTAATTCACTAATTCAATTAGTAATTGCTTGTAAATTAACATTTTGGGTATTCACAGAACTTAATCGATCTACAAGTTCTTGTAGCAGTTTCATTTTTATTAAATATAACATAGAATTATTTTTACTAATAGATAAGATTATTTGTAAAATTGTATGTGGAAAGTTGACGGTCTATTTTTGCCTGAAAACATTACATGTTATTGAAAATAAATCATCAAATTGGGACCTGTAATAGACACGTTATCAATATATTAAACATATTGTAATCTCCGAGATCTCACAATTGGTAAAAGGTATGTTTTTATCACATGGTTCAGTGAACCTGGTGAAACCCAACCCACAAACAGACGTTCACTAGATGGCGCAGTCATCACGGAAATTGTATTTGTTGGTTTACTGCTAGGATTCGCCCCAAGTCTGTCATGAAAATACCAAAGTCAAAGCATGACAAGCTTTGTATTGGATAAATACAACCAACAGTTGGAAGAGTTTGTCCACTAGAAACACTTCAGAGGAAGAGTTCCCATTTGAAATATGTATTGGTATACTATCTGATCAGGTTGGTCACCACGAGATGATGAAATCAGACAAATGATTATCAGATAATAAATTATAACAGCATTAAAATTAATTACCCATGCTATTTCCATTTGAGTCAGCTCCACACTTTGTAACCTGTGAGAGTGAATGTTTACTTCTACCGTCATCGGATTCCATCATGGTAGTCACCCTGCACACTGTGTTGGTGTGGTTGGATCATCAGTGTCATGTCCACCAGTCTAATCTAAATTTGGGCTGGCTAATTTTTATAGCAAAAGCTTACTCAGATTACACTTGTTGTCACAGCGCCATATAGCATTGTCTTTTCGTGCTTGAAACAAAATTCCATCATACATATATCCAGACTGGTTTTTGTGACTTTCAGAGGTGAAGTGCATCTGCTGTGTCAGAGTCTCAAATGTTTCTAGTGATGGTTGTGAAGATAGATTGTTTAGTCTAAATAAACATGATCCATAAACATTGAATCCTCTATGTCATACTCATAGGTTCAAATCTGGCACATGCCTGTGTTTGTTGGGTTTCTTTCCCCTCCCTGTTTCCCCCACCAGATGCCCCCCAGTTGACAGAAACACCTTATTTAGCCTGATACAAAAGTGACAGAACAACAAATTCCATATCATATTAGCAATAATTAAAGACAAATTAGTCTAATATATTCTGCTTTTCAATAAAATGAATCTTTATGTAAGTCCAAAATGTCCATTCTAAAATGGCCTTTAATCATTTGGTATAATTTTAGTGGATGTATTGTGTGGCAAACTCGCAACAGTTTAACATTTGGCCTCAAGATGTAACAGAACTGACAAAGTAAAATTGATAAAATGGGCATTGTCTAAAATCTTTGCAGGTCAGACAACTGAATCCACTTGTCTGCTCCCGCTCATAACTACAAATACACATTGTTACGTCAAACTGTATTCAGATCTTTTTAATTTTGAAGTACTTTATCAAATGTTAACAGACATTATTTTTATATCGTGACATTATGCCGATGTCTTGTCCATTTTATATTCAGTAGTTATTTACATGTTATAAATTGATTCAACCATTACATGGTATGATCTACATTTACTTTGAAAACAGTTCAATTCGGCACTGGCACAGATAATCAGGAATTCACGCTCGATAATTTATCAAGACACTGAATACGTGTATGCATATGTGCGTGTGAAGGATTATTAAATCATAACTGGGAATTATACATATTTTCTGTGCTACTCAAATATGAGGTAACCAGTTTTAATTTGTTTATTTCCAGAACTCATTCCACCTGTATCGCCTGGAGTAGTTTCTGTTACTGAGATAAATATAACAGTCAACTGGACTAATCCAGCTGCTAATTATAACACTGTTATAATAAACTGTACTGGGCTAGGTGATGCCAAGAGTGACATAGTTAATGTTTCAAATAACAAGAATATTGGAACTTGTTCAGGACTAACACCTGGAGCTATATACAACATCATACTGAGTACAGCATTGAACAGTGGTGCAACACCACCTGCAGAAACAGAGACTTTACACAGTGTTACAGGTAAGTCCATCATGTTTAAGTAATTTTAGTCAGTTTTATTTTTCCTGACTGTTTTGTTTAACATCTTATAGTTGATGATTCCAACATGGAATATATATATGCAGATTCAAGGAATCTGAACTAACTTATTTATGTTGATGTTTCACAGTTTAGCAACAACACACACACACACAAACACACACACACACATATATATATATATATATATATATATATATATATATATATATATATATATATATATATTAGTAAATCAGTATATATTAGTAATGCTACTGTCAACTCCTATTTAGCTGGCACTCAGTTAATCAGACATAAATATGCATGGAAAACCAAAACATTTTGCTGATAATTTGTTTAAATCTCGAAGTTTCTCATCAGTATCCTTACTTAGTGGGTAATGTTCCAATAATTAAATTAATTCATCAACGTTATGCATCCTAAGAAGTTTCCACACTTTATCATATTCATGTCACCAGAACAATTATGATTCGTTCTATTTAATTTGATCTTGCCATTTTTAAAACTGTTGGAGAAGTTACTTTCATCGGTGTGCTTCCTGGTGTAATATTCTGACACAAAGATAACAATGTATTACTTGGTCGTCATTTGCTGTAGTTTAATATGCTGATACTGATATTGGAATTTCACATAATGTATAAGAATCTGTAATATAATAATAATAATAATAATAATAATAATGGCCGAAATGGCAGTTTTTAACGTGGCTGGCAACCTGAAATTGCGGAGACGGATATGGTCTGTAATTTATAGCTTCCCTACGGAGACTAAATCTAAATAAATTTTGAATTTAGAATATATGGCAGAATATATTGAGAAAACCTTGCCAATTGCCTGGCTGGATGAAAAACTCCTCCTGCCATAGTGCCACGGCCGAGGCGCGAACCTGCGATCTCCCTCAGAATGACCGTAGCCATAGGTAAATAGTCTCGCGCTCTACCCATGTGGCCAAAACGAGGCGGTAACAGACTGACTAAAGTGGATTACACACCTAGATAGGACTCTAGTACTTAGTAGTAACGACATGTGAAGTGTCAAAGATGTTTAAAGATCTTCTAACAGCTTTTATGCCTGTCAATGTAACTTCTGCTTTGAAACCATTCATTATCAATAACTTGTCCAACAAATTGTTTGTTGACACACATAATGATAAAGTTCATGAAGAACAAGGGATAGTTTGCTTTGGTTTTATGAGGTCAGACAGCTGTGATTCCATTTGAAACAAAATCATCTATCTGTAATACTCAATTTAAGCAGGTATATATATATATATATATATATATATATATATATATCAGTGTTGGAAATTCCCTAAAAAAATCATCAGACACCAGTTGTCAGCCCTGATGATAAGTTCCCACCCCAGGTGCTGCAAGAGAATATAGCAGCTCAGAAACCACAAAGCAAGCTGGACGTGCACGAAAACAGTTGGGGTCAATGTCTAGGCTAAAAATACTAGTACAGGGGTAAGGGGGCATAATAGTTGATAATTTATGCATGATGGGGTGAATAATTGTCAATGGAAATGGGTTTACAAATGTAAGTGTGGCGAGGTCAAGAAATACTAAGCTAATATATATATTATTATATATATATATATATATATATATATATATATATATATATATATATAAAGAGTAAATTTAATATCTATTAGTCATAGATTTATAAATATCATCAGCTAATTCCTAACTGGTTATGTATTATAAATTTTGACAATGTCTACTTGTCATATAATATAATAGAGTTACTGTATCTATATATATATATATATATATATATATATATATATATATATATATAAAATAAATATGACAGATGAGACTTAAGTCAATAACTGGAAGCTTAATATTATTTATCGCAGTTTCATTCATTTATAATGATTTTCACTATTTCTTTATAGGAAATGTATTCAGCATTAATCTACTGATTTCAATATCTCGTTAGTTTCGGTTTAATGTCCTCTGTGATATGATAGCGCGGTTCATCTCAGATTATAATTGTAATTGTTAATAATGAAATATGCACCACTGCCACTGGTTTAACCATGTTATAGTACCTTAGAAATAAGTTATACAGAATTTTGTTTTTAAAGTTTATTTAATATATGAAATTTATTTAATATTTGACACATAAATATGTGAACAGTGACATAATTATCTCAGTGTTTATTGACAAATAATGATGTGATGTGGTGTGGTTTAGTATATAGTGTGTGTGTGGGTGTGGGTGTGTATAAATTACTGTATATAAATGTGTTTCCTATATAAAATGGATCAGATAGTTAATTAGTTAATAATTAAATATATTAAAAGAATGTAAGAATCAGATCATTAATAGATGATTGGATGAAAGTAAGTAGTAATCAATGCGTTTCTACTAAAGATAACAAGGTAAGTTACTGATTTCATTATGGTGACATCTTGTTATATTTAAGTCCTCACAGTATTTATCATCAGATAGGTGTCTTCACGCTGTCATCAGCACAACTTTTGTATAATAAACCTGTCATGACCCCATGATCTTCTTCATCACAACTCTTCTGGTACTGTCATAATCTGATGATTTACGTTACACCTGTCACGACACTGTCATCCTAACAGTGTTAGTATTATTAGACTACAATTGTTATGATGCAGTTATCTACATTGATTGTATCTATTACAGCTGTAATGATACTCTGATCTACACGATGATTATACATTCTAAGTCGTACAACATTTGTCAGGTCTCAGGGTGTCTACATATTGGCCTATAACTGTTTTGATTGACCATGATTCATACTTCGCTGTGTATTACCGGTAGTCTGAAATTTGCATTCACCTCAGATTGATTGTCTTCTTTAGTAAAAAATATTAATTCTCGTTTATTACGCCGCTATCATAATACCATTCCATGTCATCAGATTGATATACTATCTAATACAATAGTATATTTGAATGTCTAAGACATTAGCATATTATCTACTAATATAATAGAATCATTGTACTAACTGCATGTCACTACTCATATCATTAGTATTGTTGTACTAGTTGCTACGCATTACATACTCCTACCGTTAGTACAATGCTAATCCTTATAGATATTACTACATTTAATTACTACACTGATAAATAACCCTTGTACCAACTTCTACATGCCATTGATCACAGTAGGATCTGTATATTTAGTAGAAATTTAATTCCACTGTATATTAGTTTATAACTGTACTATTAAAATACTATTTCAGTGCCATATAAACCAAGTTTAGTAACAGCGATTACTAATAGTTCAGATGCTATGATTATAATCATAAATAAACCTGAGAGTGGTGAAGTGGAAACTTACAGCATTAACTGTTCACCGTCAGTAGGGGATCCTGTAAATGTGACATGCTCTGAAAATGTAACAAGAACAACATTAAGTGGTTTAACTGGAGGAACAATCTACAATATTAGCGTAATGTCGTGTAGTCAGGGCGTATGTAGCACTGAGGCCAGTACAGCTCGTAATACTACATGTAAGTTATATGTATGATATTACTATATATTGTAGATCAGTGTAGTACTACTAATATTCGGATCTGTTGAATGTTTTTTATACCAGTTTATGATAGCAACGAATATTTCCTGTCAATCGTATGTGCTGTATATGACTGATTACCATTCTGGAATTTAAGGGGGGTGGCCAAACCTAAATAGCAACTCAGGTATCCGGTTATCATATCACAATGCTTGGCAATAAAAGTAATTGCAAATTGATTGATTATCCACTTATTTAATCATAGAGGAGTTATGCTTATTGCAAGTGGGTTCTTGGAACTGATTGCGTTCATGTGTTATATTGTTACGTATATTTACAAACTGACATCGAATTTAAATGCTTCCGATGGCTGTCAAATTAAAATTAACGCTAACGTGAACTTTAATTTCTCTTATTTCCTGTTCCGTTTAGTGCTAAACGACCAAACTGCACCCTGCTTGATCTGAATCTTCAATGGCCACTGACACAATTTTATGTGTGACATCATTAGAATTGCAGAAAACCCGTTAAGCTGTGCCTCCATTTATAAAAGGGTGGCATAACATTAATGAATACCACCCATTAAATCCCATTTACATGTCAAAATATTAGCATTGTTATGAAGTGGGTGCATACAGGAAGAAAATGCAGTTGAATAGATACTAAAAGACTGGAAAGTAAACAATCACAGCCTCAGGAGAGTAGTTGGAGCTTAAATCATTTTTGTAATAAATTCACGTGCACACACACACACACAAATGGTACATTTAATTACATTACTAATTTAGATGTACTTTCTCATGTAATATAAATAGAAACTACATCAATCTGTTTCATGCCTAATTGAGTTATGATTGTATATGATCTGTGTCCAGTGAACCTGTTCTGGCTTCAAAAATATCTACATTTACTGGTTAAGTAAGAGACTTTAATTTGTGGAATTCTCAAGTGATGTGATTCATTTTCTGCAATTTAAAAAAAGAGGTCACTGAGTTCTCAATTGTGTTAGCTTGGAGATCAGTCCGAGTTTTGTGATCAGTGAAAGTTCCAGTTTTTAGGGAATGTTCCACTCTATTTCCTAAATCATAAATGGCCATAGAAGATCTCATCAACTATTTGATGAATACATGATTTAGATTTAATCGTTATCTTTGACGATCATGATTAGGCTGATAAAAATAAAATACCAAACTTAACTTTCTGAAGTCTCAGAAATTTGTTCTTCACGATTTAATGACAGAAAGTATGGAGTTCTTTACAAATTCTGATTCCAGCGAATCTGGTAAATGAATGAGAAACAAAAATTTGTGCTAACTAATCTATTTTTAATTGGATAATTGAGTTAAAAATTAGATTGATTTTAACTTTTAGGCTGTTTCAGAAATAGTAAGTCAACCATAGCCAGTATGATATTTTAATCCTGTTTGATATAAGTTTGAGTTTCAAACAACAGCTTGGGACATAGTGATCTGAAAATAAATAAATAGCGGGGTGCTAATCAGTCATATGTGGCAAATAATATGAAGCAATATTATATTGTTTTATATTGGCACATTTTCATGATAACCAAATGACATCCACATGAAGATCATTATCTTTTTTGTTAGGTTAAATTTACAAATCTTAGATTTTCCAATAATTGTTTGCTGTAATATTTCAGTCAATAGCAGCTCATCTCAGGAATTGTTTGTGTGTTTCTTTAATAATTTGCCCTAAACAGTCAAAATTAATATCCTTTGATGGTTTTATCAATATCTTTATCATCATATTGTTTACTAAGACTCTTTGATCATCTTGATTGGATGGTATTCATAATCTGCGTCCTTAACACATATAAATGATTAACTAATAACAGGTTAACTGATGTCACACATGCACAGGGAATTAAATTAGATATTATTTTGTTGAACCAGAATTAATCCCCGTCACAACGTATTACTCTGTTTCATGATGTTTCTCTCTTAAACGACACTTATTAGTAAATCAGGTGATGCCAGTGTTGTTGCTGACTTCTGTCTAATGTCAGAGGTAATATAAGTCACTCGGGCCATTTCTGAGAATAATTATAACCTATTGTGGCTAATGTAGGTTGGATGAAGGTTTAAATGGTGAGACTTTAATAAACATTAATAGCACATTTTAAATCAGTGTTGTCTAGAGGAAAAGGCCCGGTGTTGTTAGAAATTAGTTATTTCTTTTAGGATGGATAAAGCAATTTTAACTTAGAAGAGATAGTTTGAAAGGTCTATTGGATTTTGAACGGATGAGGCTTTATCATCCTCAGTGTTTTATTTGTAAAATTTCTCCTTCTAAAGCTTACATGGTTTCCACCGATTTAACCAGAATACGATAAATAGTTTACATTAATGGCATTTTTCATATGCCAATCTGTTTTAATCTATTGAAAGCCGTTTATATCTGTGCTGCAGACACTGCTGCTCCTATAATTGATGTGGACGCCATTGCTGTCGATGAGACCTCCATTACGGTGTCATGGTCTAAACCAGAAGGTGTTGTAGATAAATATATCCTAACGTGTGATGATATAGAAACAATAGTCACAACTACAAATGGAAGCTGTACGAATCTGACATCGGGTGATACATATAATGTGATAGTCTGTAGTAGCTTAAATGGTTCTGAACCGATGGAAAACTGCTCTACGCCAGAAAGTGTTACTACAGGTGAGGACACCAGGGTACATTAGTCACAAACAAATCCCAATGTTTTCAATGTTGTGTTGTAATGTCTTGTGAATCTGCGGGATTACGTTTATTAAAGAAATTGGCCAAGATCGGATTTGAGACACTGGATTAGATATCAAACACTTTATTTTACACAGTTCCATACGGACCAGCATTTGTCCTCGTCGAAGACAGAAACACTAGTGCTATAGAAGTGAATGTCGAAGGACCAGAAGAATATACATTATTTGATCTTTATCTTGTCTGTGTTGATGGGGAAGATTCTGTGTCTGAGAACTGTCCACGAAATGCTGACTTGACAGTTCCGAGCAACGAGAGTTTCTTTACAATATCTGATCTAACAGCTGGAGTGACATACTACATACAGGTGTACACATCTAGTAATAATGTCATCTCTACTGACATGGTCGATACCACCAACACAACGTGTAAGTCATCATGGAATAATGTGGAGTTATTATAAAAACAACACGTTGTTGTTGTTGTGTTTCTCAACATGTAGATTAAATATCAAGCTAGTTAATGGAACGCTTATATTAAAAGCTGTATTTTAACTTGCAATATTTACTATTTATAGTTCAACTAATATTTCTTACTCACTCTCTCTACTTAGAATTGCTGCCATACTTCAGTAGTCTCAATAGTCATTGTAATATGTCTGCTGGTTGCTGTCAGTCAGTGTCAAATTTATTCATATATCTGTTTTATTATTTCTTTATTATAATATCAAAATATATCAAATTATGGCCTTGACATTTGGATATGTTTCCTTACTTAACTGGATTAAATAATTATATTTATTCTTTAATATTTATGTGTCATGGTATATTTTGAGAGTTTCTAGACAGAAGTGGATTTTGTGTTAAAATATGTAAATTTTATATTTTTGCTCTAAATAATTAGCAGTTATATTATCTAAATTTTACATATCATTATTTCACAAAATTTAAATGGAAAAACATCAGTATATATATATATATATATATATATATTATATATATATATATATATATATATATTTTATATATATATATAAATAACAAAAACTGCAGATCATTTATTGTTATAATTATTTTCTCCCAAAGTAAATATTTTTTCTGGTCAATGTATAATAAGATAATTAGCTTTAGACTTATGCCAGTCATTATAATGCCTCATGACATTTTTGTAGTTGTTTGTTCCCAAAGTGATTTCTAGCCTACTCACTAATCACAATTTATATGTGTCTTAATCTTATTATTAACATGCTTGGAACATGCTTTGAAATCCACAACCTACAAGAATCTATGTCCAATATTAGACCCCTTTATATACGAATTTGAACATGCATGTAATTTTATATGTTTGCCAGCATTTTATATGCAGTTGTATAGTGTAAGCTGTGTTGATCTCAGTCATTATCTTGTGTCTTCACCTGTAATATATGTTTTCAGTGGCAATTCATCATGTGTATAATAAGAAATGTGACTAAATTCACTTAGAACAATCCATTGTGTAATAGGACAGGTTGTTATTGTGTAATGGCATATCTAAGCCAATCACCTGAGGTGCCTCTGTCAAATCTAGACAGTGTTGGACCACAGATCACTAACATCTGAGTTGGAATCTCGGCGTGGGCATATCTGAAGGGTGTTTCATCTTAGACTTCGTTTCATTACCTTTGGAGGTCACTCAGGCTATTTAGCCTACCATGTGTACAAAAGTGGCTGTAAAACATCAATCATCATCTAAACCAATCAATGTCACTAACAGTTCTGTGTGCCTTTTCACATCTGTTATTGTATTAATCTAAAGAGTCTTGATGTCAGGTAAATGTGACAAATCCAATATTATTAGCAGTGACATACATTTGTATTAGACTAATCCAAGTGAAGGTTAACAGTATTTTTGAAGTTTGAGTATCATACATATATTTAAATACAATTATAAATATACTGGTTTTGGGTCTTTGAAAAATAAATTATATAAATATATTCAAATAGAAATATATTTAATTCGGTGTCTGTTGCCAATTTTTGTTTATGTTGAATTTTTTTATTATAACTCTAATTGAAGTAAAAAGCTTTACCAAAATGGATTAATTTGAACATTTGTGAAGCATTCCAACTTTTTATTGACTGTCATGATTTTTGCTACCATACCTGTAAAGTTCAGTTTATTAAAAGTGATTTCAACAAATATATAAAATACTGTATGGAGTGGAGATATATGACAACCCACCTATTTATATCTAGGCTTGCACCAATCACTGTTACCCCTTAGTGAGCTCCGGTAGCCTAGCAGTTAAGCATCTCACTTACTTGATGCGATGGGTCACAGGTTCAATCCCAGCAAGAATTCGAAACTTTTCCAGAGATAAATTTTTCGGCTCACAACATCGTGGGTGGCTGACCACATTAAATGACGCTGCCGTCTCCACTGAATTATTTAAAATAAAGGGAGACGTTAAAGACCCCCCTGAGGACGTAAAACACTCTGGCAGTGACCACCCTCAGGGTATTTCGGCTCCATCTTTTCATACTGCTCCCCTGTGAGTGGTGGGGGAAGAGATGGCCTGAACCACTCCAACATAGAGGCTGTGTTGATCAAGTGACAGCCTGGGGATTCTCCCCGAAACACAAGCAAGCAACTGTTACCTTGTCAATCACTGAATGATGCTAGAGATGCAAGTGTCAGTAAATTTGTGGTACAGCAAATTGGAACTGATTAGAACACTGTTATTATATATATATATATATATATATATATATATATATATATATACTCTATCGTATGATACTATGCTCATGACTACAGATAAATCTATTAATAATCGTATCAGCTTCTATTGTTAATAAAAACTGATGGCTGATGTAATTATCAACAGAGAATTGTAGTGCGTAGCTGTTTAACGACGTGTTTTATCCCGTATATTATCTCCTGATATGATGTCTTACCACTGACTGACGTAAACCAGATATATGCGGTGTGCATTTAAAGCTTCCTGTAACATCCTAATCCTATGCTTTTTGGGATCATTAGTCGACTCGTTTGCTCTTCTATCATTGTTTGTTTGTCATTTACCACAGTCCTTAATCCACCAACCAACATCAGTATCACTGTTGATGGACAAAATATAACTAGCTTTTGGGATGGACCAGAGGGTAACTCAGACGTTGTTACTATGTACTGTGAGGGATTAGAGGAAGCACTCTCTAAATCAGTGACTGTTAACAGTAATGAGCAGACAGCCACTTGTACTGAGTTGACGCCAGGAGCTATCTATCATGTGATATTGGCCGCGTCCCTGAATGCGAGTGGCTTGGCACCCGCTGAGAACTCTACAGATGTGAAAACTGATGTGACAGGTAAAACTGATTACTGATAGGTAATATGTCACTCGGTGTGACAGGTACAACTGATTATTTATAGGTGATACGTCATTCGATGTGACAGGTAAAACTGGCATCACTTAACCTGATGGTTACAAGTGACTAGTGACACTGGGTATAAGTCATTTGATGTGATGGGTAAATGTGATTGCTGACAAGAAATATTTTACTCAGGGGGGTTGTGACAAATATAATCTGACAGTTGGCACATGAAGATATGTAAACAAATGACTCATGCACACACAAAATTCGTGTTTACTGGTTTAAAGAATCGTTAATGTTTAAATATGATAGAATTTGTTGTACTTCATACTAAAAGGTAGGTTATTGTCATGACAACAAGAATGTAATATTTATATTTTATGAATGAATATAGTCTATAGATGTAATAGTCTACATTACTCAAAACAATTAAGGGTGCAAGTTATATATTTAGGTCAAGCAGACAATTTTGCATTTCTCAATTAAATATTGCATTATTACAGGTTTTTTTTGTGATTGCAGAAATATCTAACTTCTAAGTCACAATATTAATGTAATCACGTCTTATACTGTCAATAAATAAATAATCATAATGTTTAGTAGAAGAGAAAAACAACAGCATTTTCCAAGCACGTTTTGCTTTATTTAATCAATCACAAATCAGTACCAACCAATTACGTGTCAATAACTTGTATACCTCCCATGGGCATGCATACATCCATCAGAAAAATTGGGCATGCTTTCTAATCAGTGGCTCGATTATTATTTTGAGAGATGTTCTCTTATTCGTCAGCAAGAACTGTCTTTAGGCCATTTTGAACCATCCTTAGGTGATGGTCAGAGGCTCAAACACGCCCTAGCAATGTTCTATTTGATTCAGTTCCATCGAACCAGCTGGCCTCAGGATCAATGACGTCGGCATCCTCCTCCTCAAGGAAATACAGTCTGTGGGCAAGTATTGTCATGTGTGAAAATGAACCCACCACCAATTGCAGCAGCAAGTGATCATTCAGCGTGTTCTAGTACTTCACCATGGTATCTCTATCTGGTTATGTCAAATTTCTATCCCTGCAATGATGCAATGTCAATATAACACCTCTAGCCAGTCTTCTGGCTCTCATTCATTCTCCTCCGAGTCTTTCCTAACAGTCTAGTCACTTAATAGCATGTTGGAGGTCACATTCCAGTTGTATGGCTGCTATAAGCCAGTTCCAGACGGCGTAGCTCACTATGTATCAGTCCTCCCTGGCCATAGTAGGCCTGTTCCTCCGTACCCAGCTGTCTCTAGATATCGTATCCAGCCACACTTCTGGACACATGGAGTCTCTAGGCAACCAGTCCTTGGGTGAAACTTCCATCATTTGGACAGCTCTGGAAACTTCCGTTAGACTCAAGAAACATCTAGCAACATCCATCACCGACACAACACGCAGAATGAATAACTAGTGTATAAATATATAAATATCCACATTACGCTTCTGTAGACAATAAAACTCTTGTTCAGAATTCAACTTCATTGCTCTTGTTTTGGGGAGATTGACTGTGATAGGTGTGCTCTCAGTCAGTCTAGTTGTATATGACTAACTTTCAACTGACAATAACTCTGTGGCAGGTATACATACACCTCTCTAAAAAAGGTACCGTAGGTCCCGGCTATTAAGCCGGGACTTTGTGTCAACATTTTGACCCTTATTTTTGGGGGGTCGGTTTAATGGCCGGTGCTATTTCAGAGTCAAGAAATTCAGTCATCGAGAGAAAATATTTCAGTGTTTTAGCAGCCGTCTAGAGTCTAGACGCTAGTGACCTAGGTCCTAGTCTAGATCTAGATGCAAACAGACATCAATTGTTATTTTGATTTAAAACTCATGCAGTGAAAATAGAAGTGAAACAAGTTGATGATAATTATACATGGCTTTATAATGAAAATCAATATTTATATGTATAATGATTTTTGTAATTATGGATAAATGTTGTTTGACTCAGTAGCGCATTTCACGAAGGCAGCGCCAGTAACAAGACAACTTGTACCCATGAGCGTCGTATCTCATTCGTTTGGCGGCATAGACATTAGGATGCCCCCAAATACATATTTTGTATAGGCATATTTATATTAATAACGGGATAATTACTGATTAATTTATTTATTTTCAATAGAGAGTTATAGTTACTAACTGACCTCATATACCGGTAATTTATAATGTCTTGGTTATTGCCGCGTTAGTGACCAAAACGTACAATTAAAGGCTCGGTAGTAATTGACAATATGTTTAATTACTTCTAAGTCATTGACTTCATATACGGCTCATTGAATGTTTAATCACGCCGTTAATTTAAGTTTGAGGTCCTACGTATGCGCTAACAGTTTCCGTAAACGATGGTTATAATTTGCCATCAGTATACAAAACACATTGGTATGAATAACGAATTATGAAAACTAAATTATTTTCTGTGTTCAAAACGTCACCTGGGCTGGAAATACTACAGGGTAAAGATTTGTAGGTCGGCTTTTGGACGGTAACACCATAAATCATGATATTTTAGGCCTAAAAACTGTCCTCGGCTTCCGGCTACGGTATTAACCTATTTTGACTTCATTGTTGAAAACGATTAGTAAAACCCACCATACGCCTTTAACTGTTTTGAGTAGTGTATACCAACAAGTCATAAAACGTGCCGGTAACAGACATTGACTAATGGGTAAGTACACCATCACTATGAAACATCACTCAAGAAATAATGCTATGCTCTAGGTATATATGTAAAGTTTTAGCCTGATGGCAGTGACTGATTTTATTCTTTTTATGTTACAGAACCACTTAAACCAGCTGGTGTTGGACTTGAGACTGTGAATACTTCAGCAATTAATATCACCATTGACTATCCCTACAACAGTACCACAGGACAATGTTCGGAATTCAGAATTAAATATCGTGGTAATGGAACAAATACAGCAGAACTAGGAACAAACATAACTTGTACCGAGACTCATCTAGTACTGGGTGGTTTGGAGAATAATACTCTGTACTCGGTCAATGTATCAACTGTGAGTAAGTCTACCGGTGTGTCACCAAAAGAAAGTGATGTTACGTCAAATTTAACAGATGGTTGGACATGTGAGTATCTTCATTATTATTTAACTGAACTGCATATACAGATGTTTGTTTTGATTATTTAATTGGTGGATTAGATATGTTACTTTTAATCTATTTTTGGCGGTTTTAATGAAAGATATGGGAAAATGTAATAACGTTGGAATATATAATATTATTTTGTTATCATTCATTGTGGATTCTCGGTCTAAGTTAAGTAATATAACAAATAAAGAAAATAGATCGTCAGTAACTATTTAGTCTAAGAGATTAGTCGGTTAATTTTATGTCATTTTTCAGTACCTGGTAGTGTGACAGATCTTACGGTGGCCGTAAACGGATCTCGGCGGGCCTTCACAAACTGGACACAAGTACACAATCAAATTAGTGTAGGACTGTATGTACTAGAGGTGTCACATAATAACCAGTGTCACCAACAGATAACATTTAGTGTATCAGGAAGTGTAAAGGTAATAGCTACTAAATTGATAGAATTTGGAACTATGTTTATTTCCTGCTGATTGTGTTTTGCAATTTACAGCTAACATTTATCATGTGGCACAACCCATTGAATGAATTAATTAGCAACAATTTACTGCAGAACCTGAAATGTTTTGTTTATAAAGTAATGCGATTAGCCATGGTCTAAATAGATTCAGACCATTGATTTGTTCATTAAAGTGTATGTGTATCAACAGAAATATAACCCATCCATCCATACTTCACAGTAATATACATTCTGATGCTGAAACCAGTTAATATGACTTAGATTTAGATGTCACAAAACAGGTTTGGAGGATAACATTTGGAGGATAGTCTATGATACCAATGTTTGCCATCAAGGATTACTAACAACTGTGTTGGGGGTAAATTAAGGCAAATTTGCAGTGCTGCGTGTTATTTTATGCATACTTTGAAATGTGTGTTTGTGTGTGTGTGTGTGGGGGGGTCAATCAGTTTAATCAAAATAAACAAAACAAATAAGAAGTTGATCCCTTTTTGGATTTAAAAATATAATTGAATTTACTCATTCATAGATTTTTTCACATAGAATTGCTTATGTTTCACTTAGACTTTGCGCAACATTTTTTGTGTTCATTTACAAAGATTGATTTTTGTTGTTAGCCAGCTTTGTACAAACAGGTAAATAAATGAGCCAAAATGATAAATCTCAAATGATCAAATGCAGTTATTCAGTAAGAAATATTCGGCTAATAATGTCATAAACCGAGGTCGTTTCATTAATATAGTTTTACAGAAAAAAAGTGTGAAATTTTGTCAAATAGGACAGATAACATTAGTTAAAAAAGGCATGTATTTTATGACAAATGGTGGAAAATCCATGAAGTTGGTGGCCCTGTTGCTAGTGTATTAAGTACATTTAGCTGTAATGAGATCTGAACAACAGCACATTGAAGTGATAGCAAAGTGGTGTACAGTGTTCAGTAGGCATAAAAATCTAGGATTATAAATGTATATAAAAACATTTCAATGCTGAGTTAATGTTGTCTGATTGCTTAGAGTGGGTGAAATTATAGTTAATAGATCTGTAAAGTTAAATTTGGCATATCTGAAGGGTGTTTCATTTTTTACTTCATTTAGCCTGCCAATTGTGCACAAAAGTGGTTGTAAAACATAAATGATCATCATGTAAACTTTAACTTGATTCTAATTCTTGTGTGTATTATAAATAATCCTATTAAAGTATTTCTTTAAAATATATATAATAATAATAGACTGTGTGCTGCAGTTGCGGTAGTAACTGTGTGACATCCTGTGGCCGCAGTCACTCCTTCTTGTTGGTCCTCAACCAATGTGCCTTGTTGTGGGCACGTTGCCATAGACAATGGAGTTGTCTCGTTGTGCAGAGGGATCCGATTCCTGCCTGCTTGAGGTCTGCACGTATCGTTCCCAGCAGGTTTGTGCAGTGCCTTCCTAGTCGAGGTTTGTAGGCTTGTGAGCCAATAAAGGCAAAGTCTAAGGCCCTTTGAGCAGGTACATCAGGGTTCATATGTAGGACATGAGCTAACATTGACAATCTTTGCTTTGTGACCTTTAGGAGAGGGGTTCTTCATTGCACACTTTGTACAGTGCCTGGTTGCTGATGAGGCTTTTGGGCCAGCAGTGACCTGTGTTGGTACAGAGGTGTCTGTGGTGGCTTGCTTCCAGCTTGTTAAGCATGGTTTTCGGTACTGCCCAGTTGTTGTAGTCATAGAGTATGATATGAAGTACACATTGTAGAGACAGAGTCTTGTCTTTGGGAGGATCTTGGTTCGCTAACTCCAGAGTTTCCGTAACGGATGGAATGTTATGTTGCCTTGCAGTAAGGAGTCTAGGGTCTTGTTCTTGTGCCAACTCTCATTGCCACGGAGAGCCTTAATATGCGAATATATCTCTGTTGCTTCTGCAAGGTATATATGACTAAACTTTTCTTCATCCAGAAAGTCAACATCGTCTGCATATTCAATTTCTAGTGGCAAACCTAGGCCGGAGACTGGTGGGTTGGACCTGTAGGAGCTTTCTCGGACGGATGAGAGTGCAGCAGCGAGGTAGCAGGTGAAAAGGACTCGTGAGAGGCTGTCACCCTGGGGGGATCCTATTGAGGTCTCGAATGAGTCGGACAGCCCGTTATTCCAGCGGACCCTTAGCCTCGTTCCTGCTAACAGGGCTCTTACTAGTCTTAGTTCATCATCATTGCAGCCTGCTTGTAGTAGGACATCAATACCCATCTTGTGGATGTCCCATTTCCTTGCCATCACCACTGAGATCAGCATACATTGTGCCCATACAATGTCTGTGCAGCTCCTGCCTCTTTTGAAACCACTTTGGTAGGGTCAGGTTAAGCAGTCGATCTTGTCTCTGATGTGGCGTAGAGTGATAATGAACAGAATTTTTCTTACGCTGTTCAGTAGGACTATTGGCCGGAGGTTGGTTGGTGAACCAGGGGGATATTTTGGCTTGGGCAGGGTGATAAGTGTTCCTTCTCCTAGTGCCTCTATGGGCACGTGGTGTTCAAAGCTCTTGCTTTGCCTTTGTCCGTTCCCATGAGGTTGCCATCAGTGTCTTGGACAATGATGGAGTCGTTGAGCAGAGCTGCTTTGCTGCACAGACTATCTTACGACAGTCATCTGTTGAGGTGATGTGGTCTACCATAGTGTCTGCCTCTTCCACTGCAACTTCCTTCAACCTTTTGGATATGAGGCGCAAGATGTTGTTATGCTCTTTCCTTTTGCACTGTTTGTAGATCTTAAGCCTCAGTGTCTTTTGTTGTTCTGACAGCTTGGTGACTGTGGGATCTGCTGTATGTTGTGTGCTGTTCCCTCTTTTGAACTCTCCGGCTGTCTTTGCTGCTCAATTCTTCTTATAATCCAGCAGATCAGTAAGTGCTTCATTCGGGTCTTGGATCAGTTGGTGTTTGGTCAGTGTGTTATGCAGTTGTTCCTGATATGACTGTTGTACTAAAGGGTCTTTACAGAGCTTGTCAATGTCAGTGCGTGCCTGGCATGCGCCTTCGGTGTGATGCTTGTGCATTAGGGGAAGTCTGTCCATCCTGAGCCACGTGATAGTGGGTTTGTGGTCAGAGTTCAAGTCAGCGCCTCCATAAGAGTGCGAGTCCTTGAGTATTGCAGTGGTATTCTTCTGTCATAGTACGTAGTCAATCTGAATTTGAATGCTGCCTTGTTGACCTTGGAGCCTGTCACTCGTTTGCTATCTGCGATATGACCTGTTCATGTTATTGGGTGTCTACATCATAGTACATGGGTGTTTGAAGGTTGTGTTACTTGCAAAGAAGCTGTTGGTTGATAGGAAATCGAGAAGTGTATCACCGTTTGTGTTGCGCATGCCGATGCCGTATGAGACCATGTTGGAATATGGATGCACAAAATGTCAATGTTATAGTGGTCGTAGTCTGTGCCTAGTATCTCTCTTTTTGATGAGGCAAGCAAGCCACGGACAATAGCAATGGCAAACTCCCAGGTTCAAGGCTTTGCTCTGATGTGTTGAGGCACATGGTTGAGGATTCACATGATGGGCAGAGGGTTAATCCTTTTACCACCCAAAGCATATGCAGATGTCAGCCCGCAAACCTGACAGCGATTAGTTTCACAGCTTTGCTGTTACTTACATGTGTTTTAATAATGCTTTGTGCCTATGGAGTTGAGATGTGTGCTGGATTGGAACAGGACTGGTTCAGGGATAATAATGCTGTAAAGCACCGTAGAGCAGCTATCTAGCTGAATAGGGTGCTAATATAAATGTTACATATTACATATTATTACAACCAAGTATGTTGGATAACATGAATAACGTCAGTAACATGAGAAAATTGAGAAATTGCCACAAAAATATATTTATTTAATAAAAAATAAACCATTTTCTTTTTAATATGATTTCATCATATATAAATATATAAATGTGCATTTTGCTAGAATCTCTTCCCAGAACATAACTACTGTAACTCATGTATAAGACGCACCTGGTTTTAGGACCAATAAACCCCCTGGAGTCAAAACGAGTATAAGACGCCCTAAAATCAGCAATATTGATTCAAAACCGCAAAATTCATCATCATCGCTCTCTTCACTGAAGATCTGTTGCTGTTCGTGTGTCACCGTTTCATCATACATGTCGTCGCTTTCTTCCTCGGAGTCGGTGTCGGATTTGTCAAACTTTTCAGCCCACAAGACATCATCTTCCATGCCATCTAACTAATTGCTGATAGAGCACTTCTTGAACCATTTGGTAATGATGACAAGGTCGATTTAATCCCAGGCCATTTTCATCCACTGTGTGATGATAGATAACGACGGCCGCTTCAGGTTGCCTGCTGCTGTGCGTTCGTTTCCGTAATGCTGCTTGAAGGAGTTTATTAGTAGTTCCCATGTGCCAGCTTTGGAAGTAATTAATACACTGTTTGCTGTAATCGTTATCCTCTGATGTGGCTTCTATGGTCAATCTTTGCGTGGCCTCATTTACCGTTCCATTCAATTACACACACTCGCATATCTCCATAGTAAGTCTTTGTGATCACATCACTAATTATAGCATCGGATTAAATAATTATGGCGGTTATCATGATTAAGTTTGGATTCGAAAGACAACAGAGAAAACACGCCTAATAATTTTTTTTGTTCATATATTCATTATTAATGTCGATAAACAATTTTATTATATTTCCCCCTAAATTATGCCAAATATTACTTTCCCTTTTAATATGACCAGCGTATAAGATGCACTCGATTTGGGCATCGATTTCATACGCAAGTATATACAGTAGTTTGTAGACTTCATTTGTAATTATTATTACACAAGTATTGTCTATCATAAGCTATAATTAAACTCTGTCTATAATTGTTCACCTTTGTCATCACAGATCATTCCTGAAGAATGCAACAGAACATGCGACAATTATAAATCTGTGGAGAGCTTCAGTGAAAGTGGCTATGAGGTGACAGGTCTGACGCCATATTATCATTATGTGTTTAATGTAACAGTGATTAATCCTGGTGGCTGTGGGCTGGAGTCCAATACAGTGAATGTTACAACTGACCAAGATAGTAAGTGTCTTGTTAGGAGAAGGTTATCGTATATTTGTTTTTAGATGATATAATCTTTGGTTGGATACGTCTCTAATTTAGATTTTTTTTTATCACTCCGAAAGGCGATGTCGTAATGTAAAAATAGTACAGAATGCTAATTTACGCGTTCGGCTTCTTTTATTTATGGGCAAGTCGAACAGTAAATCCGAGTACTAGCCTTGACACATCTATATTTCAGTTCCTGGAGTTATTGGACCACTTCTAAGCATCCCTAGTAGTTACTCTATGAATGTATCCTGGTCATCTCCGTCTGATCCTAATGGCATTATATCTAACTATTCCATCATCTGGTGTCTGTTCAGTCGTGTTACAGGAGACTACTTAATGACTGTTCTTGATGACTGTTATAATGAGACCACAGATAATAATCTGACATCCTATGTTATAGATGATCTTGATGCCTATACTATATATAATGTGTCTGTCGCTGCTCATACAGTTATTGGACAAGGAGACTTTTTTGATATAGTTAATGATACATTAATGGGAGGTAAGTCGGACACAAACACATATATATATTATATTTTATGATGTTTTCAAGGATTATTCAACTAATGTTTCATATGCTAGATAAAAACTAATCTTTTTGTTTCAGCTTTTCCTAGCTGGATATATTATGTATTTGGCTGGAAAGAATTATGTATCATTAAGCTGTAAATCTGTTACATCCATATGACTTATTTATTGTCAAGTGCCTTAGAATAACCTTCTTACAGGTTATATAGGGCGCTATATGAATTTTGTATATTAATATTATTATCACTGTTAGGCCCCTTAAAAAAATCTCATTTCCAAACCACAATAAACTCACATCAGGTAAAGAAATATTCTGTAAGGTTCTTAAAACCCACTTATTTAAATTAGCATATTTATAATATTTAAACCAGTTTATTATGAATGAAATGTGTTTGTGCTATATGAGCTGAGAATATGTTTTCAATGTAAAGCACATTAGAGCAATTCAGGTTAAATAAGGCGCTATATAAAATACTATTATTACTATTATTTCCCATCACCGACTGACCCACTTTTGATGACTATCCAAAGTTATTTTTTATTTCCCACTCGCTATTTTTTTACTATGTCTCCATACTTGGTTCTCAGACTAAATTTATTTATAGTTCACTGTCTGATCTGTGTGCAGCAGCAGTGCAGTGATACAGCACACGTTTTTTCATGGCATTCGTCTTTCTACAATGTAGAAAACCCTGTAGCCACAAGTTTAATTTTTTATTTCAATGCTTTGGAAGTCTTCGGAAAGTAAATAAATCACTTGGCACATGGAAATTAACAGATGTTTTAGCATAGAATGTCAAATGAGTGCTTTCTCTGTTTCTATGGGTTGGTGAATTAGTGATTTTACGCATTAAATTATCATATATACGGGTGTTTCAGCTCTCATCGCCTCCGTGGTCTAACTGGTAGCGGGTTGGATAACAGATCACTACCACCTGAGTTCGAATCTCGGCGTGGGCATATCTGAAGGTTGTTTCGTCTTTGACTTCATTTCATTAACTTTGGAGGTCGCTCGGCTCATTTAGCCTACCTTGTGCAGAAAAGTGGCCATTAAACATCAATCATCATCATCATCATCAAATTATCGTATAAACTATATTTATGACCAAAAAGTATATTTCAACTTTTAAAATAATACTTAGTCACTGGCAGCAAACCGCTTTAAATATAGAAAAAAATCCATTAAAATAAAAGCCAAACCACCCCACCCATTTTTGAGGGCAAAATCTATGAGAAATAAGATGTTTTTAGTGTGCCTTAGATGGATTTGGTCTGTAATTCAGTTATATACCTAGCAGAGAAGTACCATTGTGGCTAGACCATGTTAGAACTAGTTTCAGACTGCAAATCCACTAATATATAATTAAATAATTGTATTGTATATCACAGAGTTTTAAAGTTATTGTTAAAGATCAGACAGAGGTGGTGGAAGTTCTTAAATTATATGATGGATCATAAGTTACTAACATCATGCACACCTGTTTTAGCTCATGCACGCTCACAGTTTCCCCTTGGATAATGTTATTAGAGGGACTTCAGTAGTAATATATGATCGTGTTATTTAGTTGGTTAGTATACACAACAGATGGTAAGGATGTGTGTGGGCACAAGAGCTGCCTACTAATACTACTACTAGTCAATAGCTAGTTCTTAATTGATCAGATGTGGTGATTGAATGTAACAGCGTGGATATAATTAATGTAACAAGGTGGATATAATTATAGCTATGCAGCAATGAGAAACAAAAGAAAAGTTCTCTGCTGACCAGTAAAGGAGCACCATGATAGCGATATGATAAACATGCTATTCTTAAATATACTTTAAGCAGTGTTCAGTGTGTGTGTGTGTGTGTGTGTGTGTACGTTACTATAAAACATTTTGGCAGATAGATGTATTGTCCTATGCAGAATAAGCAGACTTCATGTTATGATTTGATCACCATTTTTTACTCACACAGAGCCATTTCCCGCCATTAATGTTATGGCTTCTACATTTGGATCTGATGCCATACGTGTCTCTTGGTCATTATCAAATGATGCCTATCCTACAGGTCCATATGTTGGATACAATGTGACAGCAACACCATTAGATGATACTAAAAGTGGTGTCCAGGAAGTGATAGGTGTGTGTGTGTGTGTGTGTGTGTGTGTGTGTGTGTGTGTGTGTAAAGATATATATATATATATATATATATTATTGTGTCAATCTGATTTATTACCGTGGCAGTTCTATCTGAAAGATGGAGCAGAAACTGAGACAAATCATATAAAAGAACCACTCCATGTTTTGTTCTAAAAATTGGACAGTATGAGTCACATTGAATATATTTCACATTTAATCTTCTTTTTTGATGAAAAATACACTCCTTATGTGATAAAAAACTGATTTAAAGAAAAAAAACTGAAAGCCTAAAGTGGCATCAAGTCGTGTTCAATATAGCAACAACATCATAGATATGGCTGGCTTTTGTGATTACTTAGTATATCCTGTTTGTTGGATCATGTACCTCAGGCAGTTGTATTTGATTCGTAGTTTTCTCTTACAAAGTGATCACTTATTGTACTGAACCAGCAACTAAAATTACAAGACAGAAAATCACAAAGTGACCCATAGTAAGCCTGAGATACTGACTGTAGCTATTAGTGTACTGAGAAGGTCTAGGTATCTTTTTAAAATATGTAAAAATCAACACAGACCCACGATTCTCATCTAACTTTTTGACCGTAAGAACCAAACACACATAAAACATAAAACTGCAATAAGTCCAATTACAATTTCACTCATACATGACATTCCACCAATTAATGACCAAGTTTCACAGATGTGTCCCCATCCTCTTTCGTACATCTCTCAACACATTCAATTTTTTCTACCTTGACATTGCCAAAAGTAGGGTTCCCACTTGTCCTGGAAACCTGGAAGATAATAAATTAATTTTGCAGGTCCTGGAAATGTCCTTGCATTTTAAAAAATCAGGAAATGTCGTGCAAAACGTTTTGCATGTGGAAAAATATTTACTTAGAACAAAAAGCCTGTGAATAAATATTATGTCTGTAGAAGAAAAAGAGTACTGGTACATAGTACTGATGTACCACGTTAGTTAAAATTTAAATAAAAGTGGGTGAATCAGACATGAGTGAGGAGGAGGAGGCTGTACTATAAAGATGTCAATAATTGATCATACATTTAAATATTGTATAGTTGGATCTGGAAAATGGTAATTTTTCCTGGAATTGTCCTGGAAAATAATATTTCCTTGGCTGTAGGAACCATGCATAAGGTTTTGAGTTTACTACTGTCTTATATGTGTTTGTGTCACCATCACCAATGACTATGGTGTATCTAAGTTTGTGTTTCATCACAGAGCATGCAAAAATTTCTTTCGCAATTAGCTGCCTTCATCGACCTCGAAAACCCCTGATGCTTCAGCATACACCTGTGGCTAGCCTCCCACCTCCTGTAACTTCCTGTGTTACTGTTCTGATTCTTCCATACCTGACAGGATTTACACACTTTACTTCTTAATGCCTACATCCACAACTTGACCTGTTTTGCACCCTGTGGTAGATACAAAGCCAACTTTAGATGAGTGTATGGGTGTCATCCATGATCCATCTGACACGTCAATATCGGGAACTTCATCATTTTCTATAGGATATGCTTGTGCATACTCCCTTTCTGCAGATCTCTTCATGATCTGAATAATGACTCTATGTACTGTTTTTCTAGTGTCATTGGTCTTGTTGTAGGTACTAGAATGCACAGGAGGAGAATGACTAAAAGTCTGTATGATCACGACCAATGCTACCCATGGCCAAAACTGGAAGACAGTTCATTGAATGAATAGTCAGGTTTCTTACGGTGATAAGTGCAGATGTGGGGAAAGCATTCTGGTCATCACACTTCCTGTGGTTGCAGTGGAATGCCAAAGTACTGTATAGACTGTGTCTGCTCACCTCAATCAACCTGATGGTGCTGTGGCAGAAAGCGCACACAAAGTTACCAGAAATATTTGTGTTCAGTGTGTCCATGTCAATTATCCTATGCCGTTTGGGAACGTTATCAATCACAACATAATATCTAGTGTCATATTTGCTATCAGTATTATCATATTAAGTAATAACAAGGTCTAGCTGCTTTTTATATGCATAGAACTCGGGAATATGCAAGTTTCAGTTCACTTTCTGTCGGACTGACACTCAGCACTGTAGGCCTACTGTCACTTAAAGCTTCCAGTTCCACAGAAACATGTGTACTGTAGCACTGACAGAATCATTTCTACTCCTTCACATTCAAACAATCTTTTGCATGTTGATTGTCTTGAAATCATCATTTCTTTGACCGTTTTCCCCCTACTTCTTGTCAGAAAGCATATTTACTGGATTCAAAACAGTCTGTATCCAAAACAATGACAAACCCAGGCACAAACTTCGAAAAACTTGTTGATATCTGCACAACAGCACCGACAGATAGTGCAAATTACCTAAGGGAGCCGTTCTCATTTATAAACAACAGGGAGTGTTAGATAATATTGAGGGTAAATGCTTTCCAGGTTCAGCAACCCAAAATGTTAACTTCTATGGCTGAAGCACCCTCTTTGAGGCTAAATATGTAACAAACTATTGAAAATTGAACAAAACGGTGAATGGTATGAGAAAATTCAGACATTCTTCTACAAAAACAACTTGATCACAATTATGAAGAAAAAAAGTTTTTTCACAATTTTCAGGTAGAACTGCCACCTTAATGATTTAGTTTTTAAATTAAATACTTAATCTAATAATTTCTTGTTATTTATGTTATCATATATATATATATATATATATATATATATAAACTAACTATTTCTAAGGCTTTAACAGCACTGAGACAACTGTGTACAACCTAACTTCCCACGTCAACTATACTGTCTGTGTCCAGGCCTATGCGAGAGATGATCAGTATAACATAATCTATGCAAATGTACAGGAGCCTTGTGTACTAATAAAGACAGAAGAAGCTGGTAGGTTTTGTTGTTTATATTTGACATATTATGTCTTCAGTGTATTTTTTTAATATTTGTTTTTACAAATACAGTAAACTCTCAGTAAACTGAATTATTAGAATGTCAGAGTTATAAATTAGTTGATTAAGAATCCAGATAATTCATATAGTATTTCTTGTCTTTGAGGTTATATGTCAGACTCATCTTTATAATCTGGTTAGCTAAACTTCAATAAATGTAGGTTCAGTGAATCAAGAGTTAACGGGACATCATATATATATATATATATATATATTGTGTGTGTGTGTGTAATAATACTTTATTTACTCAATGTTTACATACATTGGTCTGTTGTTGCAGAAATATCTTATTTTTATGTTGAAACATGATAAGAATGGTATGAACTGAGCTGGAAAACAGAGAACTACCTGTGATGTCTGACAGGGATATGAATTGTTCACACAAACAATAGATACACACATTTTAGTGCACTGTCATTCATAGCTTTATAAGTTGTTCATAAAATACTAAATCTGGATATGCTGTCTTGCCAACAAGAAATGACATGATGAAGAAGACTTCATGAGTCAAGAAAGAACCATCTCTCTTTACCAACTCTCGCAATTCATTTTCAGTGTCTAATTTTATTTATTGCAGCTGTAAATAATATCTTTCTATAAAGAACCTCAATTATAAACATATTTATGTCATATTTCAAAGCCATTCTATATGCATCAGAATATTTTATTCAAAGTGTCAAAATAGAAATTCCTTTGTAGGTAAAGTAAAATATTCACATGATGATGGTATTCATGTCTAAGGTTGAGCAAAATGTTCATCATTATTCAGCCCCCAAATGCTACTCACTTTACCATCAGAGACCCTCAAGCTGAGAACTGATGAACCTAACTGGAAACGTGATCCGCAGTTGTGCATTATATTACAAGTATATATATATAAGTTATACCGGACACTACAACTATAATATTTACATTGATTATGATTTTTTGTTTTGATTCAGTAATGTTTTTGATCATTTAATCTGTTTGTCTTCCAGCACCAGAAGCAATAGCGAATATAAAAGTAGAAGAAGATAATATATGCGATAAGATGAACATATCATGGTATCCACCATCAAATCCTCATGGCATCGTGAAGATGTATAATATTACGCTTGTGGTAAATAGGTTAAATTATTGATGTTTGCTTATCGGAATATAATTAAAATGTGCATTGCTTCTTCTTTTTTTCATTCTCTGTATGCCATATATACTTGGGTAGGGAAAAGGGAGTACCCAGAAGCAACTCGATTTATACGCACATCATATTTCCTACCAGCTGAAGGAAAGATGTTTTCGGCCATCCCGACACACAACGCTCTAGGATTCAACCCAATAAAAGCCAGAGTCAGAATAAAATTGCCACATCGCTGCCTACTAATGCATTATTATTCAATAAATAACAATTACTTTTCACCAAACTGTTATTTGGATCTCACAAACATCCCGGTGTTTATGTGATAATAATTGATAGTCAAATGCTGTTACCTACCAGTACCTCCAGATGTGCTGTGAAACAATGAATTAATAACTCTTGTCAATTGAAGTTACAATCAGGTGTGTGTGAGCCATAGTTGGAACAAAATCGCCACATCTCTGCCTACTAGTCTTATTCAATAAATTACGATTCATTTTCACCAAACTGTTACTTGGATCTCACAAACATGCCAGTCTTTATGTAATAATACTTGATAGTCACGTGCTGTCAACTACTGGTACTTCCAGATGATTAGCGATAATATATAAATCACTTTTCACATTGCAAACTTTGATCGCCACTTGCCGTGAAACAATTAATTAATATTGCTTGTCAGTTGAAGTTACAATCAGGCTTGTTTGATGTGACAAGTTTGTTTATTAGTTATAACATCAAAGCGAAATCTCTGTGTGTGTGTGTGTGTGTGTCACTGCTGGTGAAGAAATTAATATTGATATATTTACGACGCACTTGCTGACACCATGAGTTTGAAATAACTGGGTCAGCTTTTTTGCAAATGACAACATTGATTCTGATTTTGAGGAATTTTAAACCTCGACTTATATGGTGAGCACATGCTTGAGGAAAGAATTACAGGGTCAAACATTTAACTCGACTTATCTGCTGGGTCGACTTATACGCGAGTATATACAGTAGTAATGTTTTTATATTCAGTTTATTTAGATATATCTCTTTTATTTCTTTAGAATGTGGTTGATGAATCGTACATCCATGAAGTAGTTAATCATATAGGGAACCAAGATGATAAACAAAATTGGACTGCTTCTGTTGATCCTAACAACAAGAACTATAACATTACAGTAAGTAATAATGACAATTTTCTATATAAAGCTGAAGTAATGATACTATGGGATGATGTAATATTGTTTTTATCTGGAGCTTATTATAAAAACTACAATTCTCCAGAATAATCTAGATGAACATTTGTAGCCACAGAACATTTTATTACCTCAACTAGCGTCAACTTAAAATCTGAATTCACATTATTAAACGAGTTTCTATTAAAATGCTTCTTATTTTGAGGTACAAAAATTTGTTTATCTGCCTATAATTTTAATGATAGTGATATTTATATTAGATATGGGCAAAGACTGTGGAATGGGGACCACCTTACAGTAGAAATGCATCATCAGGAATCTGTTGTAAGTATAATATAGAACGATTACAAATGGCGTGATGTTTTGTTGGAATGGAGTATTTTATGTGCTTTATTAAGTAAATAATATATTCAATAATTGTTATATGGTAGTATGCTTACTTACCAGTACATGCACTCCCTCACACATGCACACACACACACACACACACACACACACACACACATACATACACATGCTCTGACCTGGACATGTTTATCTCAGACATCACTATTGTAAGGAATTTACATTTTCAAGTTAAAGAATGGCAAGACACTTCATCTTTGAGTATGAAAATTTTCCACTAAGTTCAATATTTCTGCCAATTCTGGTAAAATAATATTCTTAAACTGTTATCGTTTGCCAAACTTATTTTGGTTCAGATTGCTTAATACAATGGTGCTGTTATACTCAGTACTTTGGTTGTATGAAACAAGATCTTCTACGGTGATCTGAAACACGAGAAGCTGGAACAAAAATGTTCCCTTTTGCATCTGCTCGTCACTAGATGTGCAGCATAGTCCTGCACTCACTGTAGGTAGGAGAGAGGACTGTCAGAGAGAGGACTATAACCTGCACTCACTGTAGGTAGTTTGTCAGAGAGAGGACTATTACCTAACAATGCACTGTCATACTCCAGTGAAGAAATCATAAGAGCTTGCACTTCCATTTAACAGGATTTACATATAAAATTCACCTCCTTCTCCATTCTTAGATAGTGAGCTCCGGTGGCCTAGCGGTTAAGCACCCGGCACTTGGTGCCAACGGTCACAGGTTCGAACCCCATAAGAGGTCGAAACATTTCCAGGAATTAATTTCTCGGCTCACAACATCGTGGGTGGCTGACCACATTAAATGGCGTTGCCGACTACACTGAATTATTTAAAATAAAGGGGGACATTAAAAAACCTGAAGACGTAAAACACTCTGGCAGTGACCACCCTCCAGGTATTTCGGCTCCATCTTTCCGTACTGCTCCCCTCTGAGTGTTGGGGGAGGAGGTTTCTCAACTACTCGAACATAGAGGCTGTGCTGATTAAGCGACAGCCTGAGGATTCTCCCCGAACAAACAAACATTCCTAGATTGTTAACCAATATAAGCAATTTCTCACAAACATAGAATAATTTATTTAACTGGATCCTACTTTAATTTAAAAATTCTCACTTTTCTTCACATGATGCTTTGATGAGAAAGTAATGAAATTAGTCTTATCTTTATTCAATTTCGGAATTTGGCTGTTCATCCAAATTCTTGTCTTCGATACAGACTTCAATTGAAGATGAAATATCATCCCATATGGTTTTAGAGTCATGTAGACTTGAGTATCATTAGCATAACAATGATATTTAATGTTATGCTGTTTAATAATTTCATTAACTGGTTTAGTATACATACAGTAATTCTTTGGTCCTAAAATAGATCCCTGCAGTACACCAAAATGAAAACATCATCCACAAGTGAAACACACTGAGTTCTATCAGTGAGGTACGACTTTACCCTGGTTAATGCCTTTTCCTTGTTACCAAAGGAAAATTCTAAATACTTCATTAGTATCAGCTGTTCGATTACATCAAAAGCTGGGGATAAATCAAAGCTAAATAATGCAGTCATGGATTCTTCATCAAGAGCCTCAATAATGTCAATTTGCACTTGCAAGAGACAAGTTTCTGTTGAATGAGCTTTCATTGATAAGCAGACTGATAACTGTCATGGAGTTCATTGTACTATAGTTCTAAACTACAAACAAATATTTTACTGTTATTATTCTTAACAATATTTATCATGCACTTGCAGAAAGGTCGAGATCTGCATTGTTTTTGCTTGCAAATTCTTCACTGGTGCCATACAATATTACTACAGCTCCAGGAATATATTTCTTCACCTCACTTAAATTTAGACCAATTAAAAAATTTACTAGCCCAAAGAAAAGTACTCCAGATAGTGAGCATTACATGCAATTAAGTAATGTCCGCCCTCCCCCCAGCTGGCTTTGTTGTCGAATGCAATTTACTGTAAGATCTTAGAAGTTGGGAGGTCTGTGTGAAAAATGGTTGATAAAAATGAGACACTCAGTGCATGTCATTCTCATGCTTTTGCAGTTACAATTTATAAGTGAGTAAAATTGGTATATTTCAATCAAACTAATATTTATTTGTCTCACCCACCACGTTTGAAGATGGGCTTGTTTAGTTGACTGTTAAGATCTGGTTTGAGGACAGCATTGACTCGTTCCTATAAATTGTTGTATTTACCAACATAACATAAAATGTATCAGAATATATAGTTATCTACCTTAAATATTAATATTTACTCATTTATAGCAAGCATATTATATACAATTATTAAGACAATTTCATACATACACACACACACACACACACACACATATATATATATATATATATATATATATATACACACACACACACACACACATATATATATATATATATATATCACACACACACACACACACATGTATATATCATTTACATAGTACACTTGATACAGGTAAAGTGTGCACAAACAGAAGCATGAAACAAAAATAAGGTCTAAGTGCAGTAAATGTTGTGCATGTAAGGAATCATCTGACATTGTAAAGTTTACAACTCAGTTTACACAAGATTTTGTAATCCAGACATGTTTGTTCTGACAATCAGGGGATCTGACTAAGATTTGCGTGGAAAGGATTTTGCTCCATTACAAATGCCTGTTTTATCGAGAAATCTGAGGTTCTGACTCAAACTCTGTTTCGTCATAACAAAACATCACTTTTCAATGCATTTACATCTGTTTATTCTGACAATACGTAATCACACACCAACCAATATGGGTCAGTGTTCCATTGGTCTAATTGTATGCCAATGAACCAATTTTTGTTGGTGTACCTGAACTCCGCCCCCTTACAGTTACCACTGGTGTTTGTTGTGCCTATATCACCAACAGTTAATTCAAGTTGTAATTAATCATGTGCCATCTAAAATAGATATCTCTGAGGGTAAAAATTAAAGAACTGAAAAGTTACACATGTATTTATTTGATGTACAACTCACCTGTTCATTGTGTTGTCAATTCCAAGATGGTGCAGGCTGCACTTGGTGATGTGACCAACATGTTTGAGACCAATCCAGCATATGCTGACACTTTTAGCACAGTTGTGGGCAGTTATGGCCAATATAAGGCAACTGTCATAAAATAGTGGCAAACAATCAACGATGCTCAATTTAAAAAAAATGTGACCCATTTTTCAATGCTGTAAACATAATGATCTAGATCACATCTTTCTACAAAGTTTTATGGGATTTAAGCCACAAATAAATATTTACATGTAGACTAGCTGATATTATTTGATATATCTAATAAAATTAGTATTAATGCATTGTATATTGAATGAACAATTAAGTTTTCTATATGTATCCTGTGAATTAAATGACACATTTACAATAGAGTAGATGTCACGATTTTGACACTTGACTATCAAATAAAATGATTCGAATCGACTGATTTAATATTCTGACATGTTACAAAATCTGACATAATATCATGTGACTAACGATTTCATATTAAACAAACTTCTCTGTATAAGATTATTATCTGTTTGACTTAATCCTGTATAAGTCCTTTATCATACACAATTCTTTAATTATTGAGAAAGTTTTTATAGATCGATCTGTTTAGATTTAAGACCACGAAAGCGCTACAAAAGATTGACAAATCTTTGTAACAATTAGTAATCAATATTTTTGATCCAACTAAATTGATCAAGCCACAGAATTCCATGCATTTCCTTTCACCATGAATATCTCCAAAATACTTCAAATCACCACAGACAAAACAAACACAGAACTACAGTATATTTCGCCTCAAAGTGGCACCATCCCAGTTGGGCTAGTATTTTAAACTGATCAATATCCCAAAGCCCCAATAAATATTGATCAACTGGCCTAATTATTTGTCCAGCCCTGATTACTATAGTGTCAAAATGACTTGTTAGCTTAAACATTTGCTTCATTTAAAGTAAAAAGATTTTATATACAACTAAAAGTAACCTACTATATCTCTCAAATCTTGGACACATCAACACACACACACACACACACTCACATTTCAGAGAGCACTGTGTAAAAAATAATTGATTAATATAGAGAAATATGAATCATGGTACATCATGTTACTTTGTGTAAGTTAGTAGTAATGTGGATCACAGGTTTACTCGGAGTTCTATACAACTTCTGTTTGAAACAGAATCAAGAATAGTACATCTTCATACTATTCTGTCTTGCACATTCAACATAACATTAAACTAACCCAACTTGATTACGCTATGGCCAGAATAGTTTTAATACATTGTCAGCAAACCTACATAGTTAAATGCCCTCCCTGTTATATAATATGGCGAAAATAACAATTACGTGTATAACTTTCTAAACATGATATGGTGCTGCCATCTTGCAGTAAAATGCTACTTGATTAATAGCTATGCTATGAACGGGCTATTTTTATTTTATTCACCCTCCAAAAGGAACATACAGTAATAAAACTTACGATAATACATCGATCAAATAAAAATATCATAATTTCATATATAATTAAAATGACTAGAATGAGCTTAACATTTGAATGAACACATCCATATTATGGTTAATACTTTCTAAGAGAAATGGTATCGAGTCCACAATACCATTATCTACAACAAAATTTAATTAAGTTGCATGCTTGACTCTAGATGAATGATTTATATAACGGATAAACTTTATCACAGAAATCCCTTTTGACTCACAAGTTTGAACATCCCTATAAAATAAACAATGGGAACTGTTCGTGATTCCTTTGAAATATTGTAAGAATAAATTAGCACATAAACGACTTTTGCAAACAATTTCATTTCCTAAAGATGATTACTATCTAGAAAATTACTATCTCATACATATTCCGACAATAAAGTTTTAGTCCCAGAGCTGATTTGTAATTTTTCTGTTCATGATGTCTGTACACTGATATACACACCACAGTCCATAAGTAAGCACAAGGCATATGACAGTGTTATATAAGTATGTTATTGTGTCAGGCTGGGAACAATTAGCACGCTCCCGTTCCTTGAAATTTCATGTTTCCTATGGCAGTGACACCATTCATTTGAAACATTTTAATCCCCCATCGTATCTTGATACAACAAGTTAAACAAAAAGGGAGATAATAGTCCACCTTCTTTAGGTCCTTTGTTGCTATGAATCACGTCATTCAACATATTTCCGCACTTGGTGTTGTTATTGTAGACTGCTATACCAATAAACCATGTTTCTCCAGTACTTAGCTGATATGAGATCCATTGTTGTCTCGAACAAGATACAGCTGGGAATGAAATCAAGTGCTCATTCAGCATCTAAAGAACATACGTACACAAGAGATCCATTATATTTATGATACTCTATAACATTGTGACCTGATGATTCTTCCGCTTTCTATGAACCCAAATTACAGTTCACGGAACTGATGTTCTCCACATTCATGTAATGTGTGCACTTCCAGAAGTTTGGTGAATCTTGCGAATATAACAATGGAACGATAGTTCTGAAACATGGATGGGTCCGTCTTTGGTGTTTTACTAAATAAGAAGAGACTACAAAGATTCAACACTTCGGGCTGTAGCACTGATTCTGACAACTTGTCATTATACTTAACAGTCTTTATATGAGTGTAGCATTCCTTCACACTTAGGCCTTAGCACTATTAATCGATTAAAACTTGTCTGTATACAGGTTTCTAACACTTAGTAAGAGTAGTTAGTTCAATATCTTCTTGTGTTTAATGATCCGGTGAGCACTTGCCAAGTTTTACCAGGTTCCAGAATTTGCTCATACTGTGAGAACCTTAATATATGTCAAGATATTTGAACATGTGAGATACCGCAGCGTTCATGGCAGACATGGGGTCAATTCCATTTTTTCAATTCCACTCAATTCCAATTAGTCAATTCCACATCAAATTTATCAATTCCAATTCAACTCCAATTCCAGATTTATCTATTCCAATACCTAATTGGAATACCTACTCGGAGTAGTTTATATTCCAAGTAGGATTGTTATGGAAGAAATATTTCTGAATTAAAAAATTAAATGGTAAATTAATTTGTGGATTAATTTTTTTAAACATTGAACGGGAGGGGGGGTAATTACTAAATAGCAATATCTCTATAGATTACAGCCCACTGTATTCAGACCATTTTAATTGGCTAAATGATCACATGGGGTGCCACAGTCAGTGTGCATATCTGATTATATATATATATCTAAGGAACCAAAGTTCTGGATCAATTTGGTTCCAGAATATTGGTAACACCACATGTAAGTGTTAACGTGGTAAAACAATAGCGCTAGCCTAATCACGAGGCGCTTTTAGCTAAAGAGATATTTGATTATATTAAGTGGTCGATCATAGTCTTGGGTACATCCCGATGTAAGAGTGTATTCACTGTCCAGGACGAGCCTTGAAACGAATGTTTTTGCTTAGTTCCACCCAGCAGGGATCAGATCCTGTGTAGACTTTCACATCCCTGCCGGGTACTAAACAACTGACATATGTTAAGTTAAGATCTCAAATGGTTATTAAAACAATTAGGTCTGGGGACAGGCAATAATAGTGACAATTTTAGGAGAGGAGGGGCAGTTTTTGCTTCAAATTGGCATTCCTGGTGAATTGATAAATTAATTAATTCCTAAATAACAATATCTCTATATAAATTAAAGGTATGCTATGTGGTGATGTCACAGTGTTGTGGGCGGAGCCCACAGTATCCATACCATTTAATTGGTGAAATGCTCACGTCGGGTGCCACGGTTGTTGTGTGTATCTGATATATATATATATATATATATATATATATATATATATATATATATATAAATAAAAGGAACAAAAGTTCTGGATCGCTGGCGTCTCCACTCAATCATTAAAAATAAAGGGCGACGATAAAGACGCCCTGAGGACGTAAAATACTCTGGCAGGGACCACCCTCAGGGTATTTCGGCTCCATCTTTACGCACGCTCCCCTGTGAGTGGTGAGAGAGGTGATTTCTCAATCACTCCAACATAGAGACTGTGCTGAATCAATCTGGATCATTTTGGTTCCAGTATATTTGTAACACTACAAATATCTCTGTATCTTTTCTTCGTTAGTTTGTAGCATGCATATATGTAACATACTTACGATCACCCACCTGATTTCCACAAACTATAACTGATTTAATTTGTTTTGGTACAGATAATTAAAGACATATTTTATCACAGTTGAATTGAATCAGCATTTAGATTAATTATTCACATGATCCGCTATAAGTGAGTGTATATATATATATATATATATATATATATATATATTAACAACTTAGACCAAATGTGTTGCCTATTACCATGTGGCTGTCTATTTGTTTCCCATGTAAAACATTGAATGACGTTGTGTTTCTATAACTGTCACCTGTTGTCACCAATAAGATATGAAATTGAAGCTCATCTTCCAGGTATTTACTCTAATTTGGTGCAGTTGCGGATTCCATTATTTAATCGTATAAACAAGCATGGAATTTACAGCATTTAAGTAAGTTTCAGATTTAGTGCATTTAATTTCCAGAGTAATGGTACTGAAAACTGGAACCTTTTTAGTATTATTAAAAACAATTTTGTTGTCATAATTCTAGCAAATAATTCATTATCAAAGGAAATGTTAAAGTCTGACGATGGAGCAGATAATTCACCATCAAAAGAAACATTATGGTTTGAAGACCGAGTGGGACTTACATTGTGAACCCAGTTCCACCAAATTCAGCAGTTTTTGCAAATTTTATTTTATGGTAAATATTATTAGGAAAATCGAGTTTGGCAAAATCTCCCCAAACTAAAAATGGGGGAATTGCTGAGACAACAAAATTGCCTAGAAATTCATTGTGAATGTATCTCCAAGTGCCATTTATTCCATTTACTATGGAGTGGAATTCATGCTGAGTGATACAGGTACAGATGCTAAACAAAGCAGTTACTGACTGACACTCGATTATAGAAAAAATAGTTCACAAACATATTATATGTCCCTTTCATCTTATTAAGCTTCTGAAAAGGAAGTATTTATTGAAATAAGTGTGAAAATAAGTCTGCATGCAAGTCTGCACATTAATTAAAATAACTAATAACATAATTATATTTGCTCATATAACATATAGTACATGTTAGAGCCCTGCACGGGTTGTGTTAAACCGTTCGGGTTAACCCAACTCAGACCTGTGGGTTGGGTTGGGCAGGTTGAACTTTTTCAGCAGGTCATGTATGGGTATGGGTTTAAGTCTTGTGGGTTGGGTTCAGAAATATGTTGAAGAAATATGGGTTTAATTTTTTTTAAATCTAAAATATATGCTCAGCCACCTCCCATTATTCAGCCACCACCAATGCTTACACAATATGAAAGTGGGGGTTAACAAACGATCAAAAGCTACCTGTAAAGAGCCACCTCCTAAGGCTGAGCGTCAAATATGACCCACTCTAATGCCGTCTCCACTGAATTATTAAAAATAAATGGGGACGTTAAAGACCCCGTGAGGACGTAAAACACTGTGGCAGTGACCACCCTCAGGGTATTTTGGCTCCATCTTTCCGTACTGTGAGTGGTGGGTGGGGGTTCTCAACTACTGCAACATAGAGGCTGTGCCGAATAAGCTGACAGCTTGAGGATTCTCCTAAAAAAACAAAGCAACCAAACCACCACACCACAAAACCAACTTTCAGCCAGGTCCCAAAGTTGGCATAAAAGTGAGGTTAAACTGTATATTATATATATATGATCACCCATCACAGAATTGATCCAGTATGTGTTTATACTGCTGACAATTGATCTCTAGTTTGTACAGTTCAAAAGGAACCTGTTATAATAGCAGTAGGTAGTTAGTGTCTGTGACTCTATAGAGAGGTGATGTGTTGGTATAACTGTTAGTTATTAAGTATAGTTTGACTGTTTATACATATTTACCTGTACTCCTAATCAGCGTGTTCAAGTGCTATCAAGCAACAAGATATGAGAAAAAATAAGTACCACATATGTATGAGAGTCATTGTCCAAAAGTCAGAACACTGTGCTGCAGACTTTTAGGTGTGAGGGGGGAACATTTGGATGATTCATCTGATAAATCAACTCAGAGTTTGTTTGTGTGTGTGTAAATATTTTATTATGTTTCAGCCCCTACGGTTATAAAGCCTGATGTTATTACTAATCCGGGTAAGATGAGTAAGACGAGTTTCGATGTAGAATTAGCCAGATGTAGTTTATGCCACAACAGTAATGGAGATATTACCTTTCTCGGTCTTATAATAACAGGTAACGCCATAGACACATACACCATTTAGTAAAAAATATTGTAATTTTTACACGTTTATCAATTTTAATTCCTATCACTATCATTGATTGATATTGACAATGTTTATAATGTTTAATATTTATAATGTTTATAATGTTTAGTAAATTGTTGGTGCAGTATTATTTTGTAATATTTTTGTCCTTTGTTTTCCTTTCATCATCTGTATCGCTTCTTAATTCAATTGACCTTATTTACTATATCCTTTTAATGATCCAGAGAATATAGACTTCAACAATACTAACTATATATTTGCTACGAAGAAGGATTTTGATAAAGTATTTGGAGCATGGAATGAATATAATAAAACAGTAGGATATAGGACAACCCCTGATGACTGGAATAAGACAATTGAATGTAATATTACCTGTACGAGTGAGTAAATTAATTTTAGAGTACCAGTAGTCCACCGATAAGGTATATGTTAATATTCTATGTGTTTGTTTTTGTTGTGTCTGTATGAAGTATATTTGTTTTAATGATACACATAAGTTGTTCCAATATATCTTAATTTTTTTACTAATTCTCTACAATAAGACAACTTTATTTTGGATTTAGAAGCCTCGGGTAGATCTAGACGTGAGGTGGCTGAGACCTTTAAGTATACTGTGGGTACATCAGATAACTGTGATGATTATTGCAACCATAAATTAGAAGACAGTAAAGATACCCGTAAGTTTAAAGTGAGACTGGCTGTTGGAACGGCAGGTGGCATCTTTGTGACCGAAATGTCTAGTGATCCATATGAATTAAGTAAGTAGTTTTTCTCTGTATTGTACAGTTTTAGTTTACTGGGTTAAAGATGTAGGGAGGTGAGAAATAACATTCAGACAACTGAACTATGAGATAATGCTGGGATGGTTGATAATAAAATGAACAGTGCAGGATATGTTGCATGTTTGCTATAATTACATTTCTTCACTTTATTTATGTGATTGTTCATCTTAGGTAATATGTATATGGGCCAATGGGATGGTTAAGAAATGAAATGTGCTAACCTTTACATTCTGCCAAATCATTTTATAGAGAAATAGATATTTTATGCTTCTCAGAATATACTGAGCACTTAAGCCAACCCGCCAAAACCATCTGAACACACTTGATATAAATTTAATTAATGCGAGCATGTTACACCGAAGGTTTTTTATTTACAGTTAGCAATTCCTGTCAGTAACATGGTTATAATATTACTGATGATGACTGTGCCCAGTATAAGACAAATGGGTTAGGTTCATCTGATCACTGTTTCATCTTTCACTTTGCCTCATCACCGTTGGTATTTTCTTGGCCCATTTAGTCTACTGTGTTTGCAAAACTGGTCATAAAACAAATTTTTTAGTTGTATCCTAAGTTATATTCCAATTCAGCCTTAAAATAAACTACCCATATAAAGGTAGTAATCCATTTACCTTTTTATCGGATATCAATATTTTGGGTTGACTCCATAGTTGCTGACAATTTACAATTATTCCCAGATTCAGAGAGGTTCATAGAACAATTATGACAGGAAATAGGTATAGATCATATGACCTTTGGTTTTAGTTACCGTATATACTTGTGTATTACTATAAGTCACACTTTTTATACACCAAAATTGACACCAAAATAGACTGGGTCTTATATGCAGGTAATACTAAAAGGGAAGGTAATATTTTGGGGAAAATACAATAATATTGTTTTTCAACATTAATAATGAATATATGAACAATAAAAAAATTTAGTAGGTGAGTTTTCTCTGTTGTCTTTCAAATCCAAACTTAATCGTGATAACCGCCATGATTATATAATACGATACTCTAATTGATGACGTGATTACAAAGTCAAAGACTTGTTATTACTATCGAGATGTGTGAGCGTGTGCGATTGAACGGAATGGTAAATGAGGCCATGCAAAGAATGACAATAGAAGCCACATCAAAGGAAAATGATTACAGCAAACTATGCGTTAATTATTTCCAAAGCTGGCACACAGTAACTACTAATTAACTACTTCAAACAACATTACGGAAACAAATGTACAGCAGCAGACAACCTGAAGTGGCCATTGTTACCTATTGTCACACAGTGGGTGAAAGTGGCCGGGGAGTAAATTGACTCCAGCATTATTACCAAATCTTTCGAGAGGTGCTCTATCAGCAATGATTTAGATGACACGGAAGACGATGTATTGTGGACTGTGAACAGTTTGACGCTGACTCCGACGAATAAGGTGATGACATGTATGATGACACACGAACATATACAACACAATTTCAATGAATAGAGTGATGATGATGAATGTTTTGGTTTTGAATCAATATTGCTGAATTTAGTGTATCATATACTGTGGTTCAACTCCAGGGCGGTTTATTGGTAAAAAAACAGGTGCGTCGTATAAGCGAGCACAACTGACACGCCAGTATGTACAGTAGCTACTATATACTCCTACTTCCTCATTTGAGGTAGCCAGCCACATAAAATAACTGCCATTTTGGCCATTGTTATTATTATATTACGTATGTAAATGCATGTAAATCTATTGATCTCGGTGTCAGTTAATTATAACCCAAATTTGTTTCAAAATATAAAATATTTTAACCTTGTTGCTGACTGATTGGAACCTAGTTTTGAGGGTATTTTTACTTTGAAGTTTCAGAGGAAGCTTCTGTAATATCACTGATGGATTTTAGAGTCATTTTTAAAAAAAATTACATTCCTCAGGCATAAATCCCAGATGTGACCAGTGCTGAGAATTAAAATAAAATTAACAACAATCTGTATTATGCTACTAAGATCTCTGTACAGATCTCCTGTTTTGTTCAATGATTACTGCATCATTACAAGCAGATATGGGGTCAATTCCATTTTCTCAATTCCAATTCCACTCAATTCCAGTTGGTCAATTCCACATCAAATTTATCAATTACAAATTCATCAATTCCATTTTTTAACTTCTACTTTTTACCATAAGTAGGTACTCCGAGTACCAACTTTTAATACCTACTCCGAGTATTTTATTTTCCAAGTAGGATTGTCATGGAAGAAATATTTCTGAATTAAAAAATTAAATTTATTATTTTCCATTTTTTTAAATAACCAATTCTGGAAATGAATTGACTCCGATTACAAGTCATAGCTACCTCCTCAGCTGGCCTAAAATGTTTTTCTACAGAAATTTATTTAAGATTGATTGCTGTATGTAATAAAATATATGTTGACTGCCACCAGATTGTATTTGGTGGTTTTAATGGGCATTGATTTTATTGCTTTGAGACTCCCAAGAATAAGGTTAGAGTAACTCAAAAATAAGATCCAAATATATCGCATACACCATTCACCTCTGGATGTTGGACACTTGTTTGAACAAGAATCTTTACAATATTAACAAAATATTTAATAGAGCGTACACAATAGTTTAGTTTTAATATTGTACACTTACAAAACTGCTTGATTTTCACACAAAAGAAATAAACACTTGTTAACAAATCCTGGTACACAAATTTGTACATCAGTTATTGTAAAACAAATGCTGCTCTAAGTTACTGTTTTCTTTTTATCAAGTGGCAAAAGTTTATTACCCCCCTAAAAGTTTCTAATCTTGTAGGTAATGAAAGAAGGTGAATAGAACAGACAGGGTTGCACAGATATCCTTTTTGACATATTGTCATGACGTAAAATTTGTTTAATGCTAAGCTGAAATGATAGGTTTCTTAAGATAGAATAAGTGTCTTCTCGGTGTTGTTAAGAAAGATCTTCTGCTACCAGTAATTAATTTGTAATGTAATTTATTTATCATTTCAGAACCTAACAAAGCTTGGATAGCTGCTCCTGTTATTATATGTCTCCTAGTTGTAGCAGCGTTAGTGGCACTCATCATTATAATGCACAAAAAGAGAATGGGGTAAGTTCAGTTCTGTGAAATAAGTTCATAAATATTCATTTAGAACTGTTTGTCAAAATATACATTCCCTCGAAAATAAAGGATATATCCGATGCTCATAAGGTGCATTTTTATAATATGTTAGAAGCCGTCATCTCTGTAATTGAAATTGGTGATATGTTATATACAGAACTAAAGCCTATCAGCTCTCACATGATATTGGTATCTATTGGGTAATGCTTGTTCCATTTATTTGGCCATCATTAAAGTCAAAAATATCAAACTATTGATATTTTTGTCTGCTAAAAAGTTACATATCTGTTTAAATGAATTAATTATCTAAACTATTTTATACCTTTTGCTGAAACACCCTAGTTGTGTATCATCTGAAATAAATTGATATCTCAATTTTTTGACAGCTTCACATTTCCATGTACGGCAGGCATTGTGATATTAATATCTTTGTTGCTGAGTGGCATTTGGAGAATTAATATAAAGTTTTGTTCTGAATGTGATAAATCTTTTATTTTAGCAGCAGCTGCCTAAGTGCTGGTGATAATGTTCTAAATATTATGCATGGCATGGTTCATTTATATAGTGTTCTTCGTAACCATTTTAGACCATTTAACGAGAGTTCGAGTAACACGAGAACAGTCCAGTTTCCTGCTGGCACCACAAACCCGGCGTATGTCGATGAACCGGCCATTGAGAGGTAAACTGCGCAGCCCCAGTATGATTGGTGTCTAGATCCCTCCCTTCTCTCTCACCAGTCAACACGCATGTGACAGAGTTCCCACCAGACATGGGAAAGTGTGACAAAAAAATGATCAGCAACTTTTCTTTAAATTCTGATTGTTACAAAACAATTAAAAGGCTTGATTTTCATTGGTAGAATTTCACGACTAAATTTGATTATATAATAAAGCTGGCTAATAGATTGAGTTTTGAAATATGGATTAAATTAATCTTAATCATGGCATTTGTTTGTTATAAAACCTTTTTGGTGGGGGAAATTAGGTGACTTGTTTTAAATTTCTGGTGGGAACCCTGGGTGGAAAAATAAATATTATATATATATATATATATATATATATATATATGCAAGCAGTCAGTGATAAACTGCATTATATTTCCCCAAGTAATTCCATTCAGGATTTTCCATATAAAATTCGATAAATTTTAACTTTTGTCAAGATTCTATCTTCAGCTAATCACTAATCTCACGTATATAAAACTAATACTATTATACAAATTATGAAGATAGAGACGTATTAAATCTCCTCACTGACTGTCAGTATATATATATATATATATATATATATATATATATATATGAAGAACACACCCTAATATGTACAGAGCACTGTATTTATTCGGTACATGTATGTTGTATTTAATTTGCCTGTAGTATTATGTTTTTATTATGCAACTTGATGTTTTTCTGTAAGCTGCAATAGTCCATGTTATATACTCACTATATATATATATATATATATATATATATATATATATATATATATATATATGTATATATCCAGTTGCTGTTTTTAAAGTTGTTTTAGCAGTCATCTCTTCAGAAAACAATTATTACCTAAAATTAAGAAAGGCAAGGAATTATTTGTTCATAATCTCCTGCAGAAAGTCTTTCTCTATGATGTATCATTCTTTTAAACAAATTTCATCTGGCTTATGTTGGAGATCATTGGTCAACCGTTATGGCTGCTTTAAAGAACAGTAACTGGAACTCTAGTGGCAATGGTGGTGGTTGTGGTTGTAAGTTGTGGTGTACACAGTAGTTTGTACTACAGTAACACACTCAGAACCAGCTATTATATGGATAATGTGGTCCAAGATAACAGAACATGTGGTTAGCTCAGTGGTGATGGAGAAATGCGGGTGTTATTCCATGGTAATTAGTACCATTTTGCAGTTTGGTTTTTGAATACTTGTTTTTACAGAAAATTTCCCTTCCAAAAATTGGGATCGGTCAGACCAAAAATAAAATGGCTCAAAACATAGGGTCAGTTGAAAAAAAATTACACAAAGTTCTACTTTCTGAAAGATTTGCCAGATTTGGTACCAAACCATTAACAAATGTCCCACAACTCATATTCTGGATTACTCTGGTTTTAGGTTTTATTTTTACATTGATATTCAAATTCAGTTTGACAATGATATCCACCTCAATGATCATCTGGCCCACAACAATGTTTTCTATAAGATATTCTTCCTTTAGTTTTGCTTTTTGAGACTTTATGATTTTCTTTTGATTGTGAATCGTCAGTGAAAAGTAAACAATAAACATTCACTGTCAGCCTAATCCAAGATGGTGACAGGTCAGTTTCAATTCGAAATTATTTCAGAACTTTGCGGAGATCTACTTAAAATTGCCATCGGAAATATTGCTGTAATAAGGCTAGCACCGATAAAAGAATATCACAGCAATATTTTCATGGCGATTTTAAGTACATCTCTGCAAAGTTCAAATTATTTATAAGTTATAATTAGTTTAAATTTACAATAATTCTAGACTGATTTACTGTAGAAATAACTGAAATAATTTCAACGTGGAACTGACTTGTCACCATTTTGGATTCAATTTTATTTAACGGCAGCAGGTTTCATCTGTGATCAGTGGCTTTGTAAAACAAGTATTCAAAAAACAACAGCTGTTGACTGTTGGATTTTATTGATAGCAGTGATTCATATGCATGAACTATGTTTTGCCCGAATGTACACAAACACACATACAAATTAGCTTTCAGTGATAAATTTTAGATTCCTTAGTTATCAAGACATGTCTAATATCACATTCTCCATGGTTTCCCTGATTTGTGTACATTATAGTATACACTAACATAATACAATTACTGATAGTGAACTGAAAATGTAAATGTGGAACATGTGTGTGTGTGTTTGTGTGTGTGTGCATGTGTGTGCATACAGTCATGTACATATGAGCATGCACGTACACTGTATATGTAGTACTAATGTATGTTGTATACTTTAAACAAATCTTGTCTTGACCTGCATCTCACCAAACAAGACATGATTGTGAAGAAGCCACCCTTTGGAATATTTAGTTAAGTTATGATATTTGTTGTGTCGTATATAGGGATGCAACGATTAATTGCAGTTCACGATATTCGCAGTGTTAGTCCTTCGGTTCAATTCACGGTTTTACAATTTGCTAACCGCAGTTCATTTTGATTTTTTTAAATGTCACATTACTCTTCCATGGTGTGCACTCAGATAAAGATAGGAGAAAATCCCAGATTTCCAATTATGTTTTATTTAAAGAGCTCGTACATATTCTGGAGCCAAAGTATGAGGCGTATGAGTTGCCAATTAATTTCTAATAGAGCGAAGTGGGTAGTTATGGACTATTGGTAGTCAACCCATATTACGTATTTTCTCTAATAACTTCATAACTCACGCTGCACTGTGTACAGAGCTGGTTCTTTGGGAACTGGAACAGGAAGTCTCTTAAGTTCTTTATTTTATATGTGGGCTTAACTAAATCTAATTTAGGTATATGTTCCTGAAGTAATTTTTATGTTTCTGCTATTTCTTCTTACTAAAGTTAGTACTTGTAACTAGTGTATTAGTATTCATATGTCTAGACTAAATTTATTTTTGAATTTGCATTTTAACACTCATGTCGGTCAGTAAGAGTCCACATTATCCTCCAGTAGTAAGGTTGCTCCTCATCTGATGAGCTAGCCATCTCTATCTCACTTTCTTAGCATTCAGCCACCAGTTTGGGAGGAAGATAGCCCTGAACTCATTCCTTGTCACATGGAAGTAGAACTGGAACAACATCTGCATTGGTGGAATCTATTTCAAATGATTCAGATGTTGATTAACCAAAGCCAAAGAAAACTGCACTAGAGGATTTATTTGGGTCAGATGTTCTGATGACAGGTGTCAGTGAGTCCACAACTCAGTCATTGACATCACAAATATACCATGAGATTACCAGATACAGGAAGGAGATCCCCATTTCGCTGAAGTATTCTGCCACAGATTGGTGGAGGAAGAAATCCTCTCATTATCCTCTGCTGGGCAAACTAGCCCAGTGTTATCTCGCCATCCCTGTGATTTCAGTTCTACCCAAGAGGGTGTTCTTAACAGCAGGCAATGTAGTCACAGCACTGAGGACCAACCTCAAACCCAGTAATGTGGATATGTTGGTCTTTCTGAAAAAAACTTTGAACTTTAGTTCATCAAGTAATTTGAGATGATGGTTATGTAGTTTAGATATTACGAAAAAGGTATTTTTGTTTTCTAGTTATAGCATTTGTTTTTATCACAAATTCATTTAGAATTATTTTGTGTTTACTAAAATTAAAGTTGCTGCTTTTAATTTTTTTTTAAATCAGTTCATTGAAAAGTATGTGTGATCACCGGGATGCTTGAACAAAGTATAGTGAATAAATCGAAGCATGGACTAAACATCAAAAATCAAATCAAAATAAAAAAATCGCATCATCTCATCCCCAGTCTTTAATATATATGGCAATCTGATTTGATGTGAGATGGAATCCTGTCCAATGTAATTATGTTAATTATATAGATCCGCCTTTATTAATTATGATCCTGAAAGTTATTTCTTACTTTTATTGATAATTTCGTGAGGCAAATTTCCTACTGGATGACAGATTGGTGACTACACTATTTTGGTTGTAATGCATTAAAACTTATTATATCAGAATTATACCAGATCTAAATCATTATATTATGTTTCAGTATGGCCTCAAATCAATTCCATGGTAACTTCTTTATCATCAACAAAACTTAAATATAAATACAGCTGTAGAGAACTTTTGTTTGTCAACTTTGGTTTTAATTTAATTTGTTCTCGTGGTGGTAATCAGTTCTAACTAGAAAAACGGTGAGGCAATTGTGTAACTTGAGGTACCAGTAGTGATAAAATGTAATATAAAACACATTTTGTTGTTAGGTAATCATTGGGTTAAGAGCCTCATAAAATAACACGTTTTGAGGTGTTCGGGGTGTGTGTGTGTGTGTGTGTGTGTGTGTGTGTGTGTTAAATCCCTCCAATGTTTGAGTGTATGTACTGCTAAAGTATTTTAATGAAAAGTTGATGTTATTGGCCTTTTTTTATTGAAAATATTACACTAGCTTCATTGGAATAAGAATACGAAAGAATATTGGTAATCTGTCTTAGCTGTGGAAGCAATAATTCATTTCACTCTTTTCCCCCAAACAAACATGAGCACTTATGCATAATGATTGTTTACGGTCCAAAGGCAACTCACAAAAACTTGACCTACTTGGGACTCGATGAAAGCTTCAATTCAAGTGAAAATAGAGTGTGCACATATTTTGGTAAATACACTGACTGTATATGTATATTGAATGGAGCAATGTTAAATGTTTGTATAGGTAACTGTCTATCTACAGGTGTACTATCTTCATAAACTGGCTTCTTTAATCTAACATAGCTTTTGTTTCCATTACAGGGATATTATCTGGAAGATGAGATCTTTTGTGTACTATCTAAGAATTTGATCTTACATCATAAGATTATGAAAATGAATTATTTCTGTTTCTCATGTGCACACACACACATGCACACACACATGCACATGCACACACACAGAGAGGTATGCAAATATAGAAATACTTGTATATTTGGCTGTGATTTGGCACTTCATGTTCCAATAATATAAGAGCTTGTATATTTACACTTAACAGCTGCCCATTTGTTGGTGTTGATTCTATTGGCAGATATCCAGACATCCTTCTTGACTCTGTTGAGTTATTGAGTCACCCCTTCAGGTATCCACAATGCCTTGTCAATCATACAGCATGTTCCATATTAATTAATGTCATTTGGATTCTGAGTTACTCTTAACAGAATGTTTTATATCTCATTTGATGCCTTACTACTGATGTCAACAGCCTGATAGTTAATTATTACTATCAGTCACATTAGGTGGAAAGGTACAATTATGTAAATTTTCTCTTCTTGTGTGTGTTTGTGTGTGTGCATGCGTGTGTGCATGCATATGTGTGCGTGTGTCATAATAATAATTATAAACTTCTATAGCGCCAATATCCTCAAAATTAATCAAGCTAGGTGGCGCACCTTATACAGGGGTTGGGCAATCCTATAGTCAAGGTACAACAATATAAATTGTAACCTTTTTATTAACTAAATTAAAAAAGATAAATAATAATAATGGTACAGAAGGAATGTCTCATTATTATAACTGACGTGTTCTGTTTTGTGGTAAATTGTTTTGTGTACCTAGAAATCATTTTAATCAATTAGTTAATATTACTGGTATTTGTTTTGTTTTTATAAAATCAGTTATAACAGTTCTACCTGTTATAATACAGCTTTATTATTATTTTGTTGTTTCATGTAATGTTATGAAGAATATTTGCCAAGTAATCGTCGGGAAAATTAAAGCCTGTTAAACAAGATCAACAGCCGTGCTTGATCTGTCATTTGTTCGTTTGGTTTAGATCTACATTTTTAATATTTTAATACTTTTCACTTTGTTTAATTTGTTTTGCATTGTTGCACTGAATGATATAGTTATCACTCGTAACACAGTTGTGTTATGTGAGCTTACTACTAATTAGTACAGTAATAGCTTTCCTGTAGGTACTAATTCTGTATATGGCATGATAGTTTTACTACTCTCCTCTTTCCTACTCAACATTTCTGATGTTCGTGGTTTCTTTAGAGTACATTTTAATTCAAGTTTAATATTTTAAGAGAATAATCAGTCTCCACAGATTACCGTGTTTACCTTTCTAGCATATGATAAATTATCCTTTTCTTACCTGAACTGAAACAAGTACCGGGTATTCGTAATTCTGTTGCAACTAAAATAGTTCCATTGGTATGGCACGTGCATAAAAATTATGACAATAATAATAATAATTGCTGTATCTACACAGGCCAAATCCAGTCAAGGTGTCAGACTTCATGGACTACGTGACAAAGAGATCTAGTGACTCAGATTTGTTGTTTTCTGAGGAGTATAAGGTCAGTATTTATGGACAGATGTTTCGCTTTTTTGAAACTGTCTTATAAAAAAGTATATACGTACCTTCATAGAGTGACCTGCTGTAGGATGTTTTACCTTCATGTTTGAGGGTAAATATCGCTGCATTTTGTCAATCTTTCTATAATCGTATAAAACACTTCTTGATACCGTTTGTTATGTTTGTTACGAAAATAAAGTAGAGAATATTTGTCATAGAGTGATGAAACTTCATTGTGCATAATTAAAAGGTTTTCAGGTCTTTTTATTCGCTCAATGCTGTTATTATAGCTATGTCATCATATTTCATCTTTTGCAGCTTATTCAAGAAATGAGTCCAAAGCATCCAGTTACATATGCTGAACTGCAAAATAACAGGCTTAAAAATAGATTTGTTAACATTCTACCGTGTAAGTGTGTATATTGTTATTGCTCGTTATTTGAAATATCTCATTTATTAAACAAGTTATTAACCATAATCAATAACTGGTCAGTTTGACTCTCTGAGCACAGTCCATTCTGAACTTTCGTCATATTCCTAATTAAATTATTCAAAAGTGTATCGTCATATTCCTGATTAAATTACTACTACGTTGTTTTCAAAATGTAGCACTAGTCATCTTGGGTGAGACTTATTCTAAATCAACATGGTGAATTTTATTTGTTTGTTTTTGGTTTGATTATTACACTCATTACCTGTTTGTATGTTGTCTTCTCTATAAGAACGCTTTCTGCTGTTTGAAGTTCAGTTTGAAATGTTTATGATATCCAGATGTTCCATGTCATTATGGGATCCCTGCCTTCATTTTTCAGTTGATCATTCTCGTGTAAAGTTGCAAGCAGCAGATGACGATGAAACATCTGATTACATTAATGCCAACTACATGCCGGTAAGTAAACATTCTATTCCCGGGGTGATGCACTTGCAAAAGGTTTTACAGTATTGTTAAATCTGCGAAAACTGTCACATAGCAATCCCTTAATTGTTGATTACTCTTTTTGTGGTTTTTCCAAAAGTTTTAATCTTAATTAGGATAAATAGAGTTTTTTCTCTGGTAATCATGTATGGTAATGTTATCATAGATTTGACTCATGGCAGATCATACCACATTTGTTATCTTGACAATTTATCAGTTCTGATGTTAATAGTCAGTCTTTCTTTGGCACCAAAAAGTTCCAGTAGAAATCATTAGCACAAATCACCAAAATATGATAATAATTAGTTTTGTTATTATTTCAGGGCTACAACTCTAAAAGGGAGTTCATTGCCTCTCAGGGCCCAATGAAGAGCACAGTGGATGACTTCTGGCGCATGATCTGGGAACAGAATGTGCCACTTATTGTTATGTTAACACAACTAGAAGAGAGAGGCAGGGTAAAGGAGTTCTCTCTCTCTCTCTCTACGTGTGTGTGTGTGTGTGTGTGTGTGTGTGTGTCATGTGGACTGAGGCACTGGCACAGAATATCACAAATCATGAATATAAATTCTGGATGATTAATCTTGGGACTGAATGCTGAAACTTTTGTAATGTCTTACCAGTCTTAAGTTACAAATCTCCAAGAACCAAATAATGTACAATTCTGCTGACTGAGAGTAACACATCTGGATCAGGTCACTGTAGTTCTATGATTGTTTTCTTAACTGGCTAATCAACTATATTTATCAATATCTTATAATTGTTATATCTCTCTTCATAGCAGAAATATCAACTTTATAGATTCCTACTATCTCCGAATATCAGTTTGTAAAATGGAGAGCTGTCACAAAACATCAATTATTAAACCCAAAAGCTGAATTGCTCTTAGAGAAGTGGCATTTGCGATAAAGCAGACTATTATACATTGATAACCTCGGCACGATCTAAACTATATATTAACATTTTCAAACCAGACCTTATCTATATTACACAGACTTTACAGCTATAATAAATAGTTTTAATGTTATTATTGATGACAACCAGACTAATGCTAGCCTTGAATGTCATAGTATAGACTTATGAAGGATGATGATTCCATCCTCAAATATTATTAAAGATGAATTATATACATAACTTAAGTTATTTTATAAAACACACCAACCATGTACGCTGAGTTCAGTACCAAATCTCTGACGATACTGTTGTTGATGTTCCGTTTCTAGGAACGCTGTGCCAAATACTGGCCAAGTGACAACGAACCAATGTATTATGGTGAACTTCAAGTCCAACTGAGGTCAGAATCTGTTATTGATTCGTATGTTATTAGAATATTGGACATCCAGCTGGTAAGTTAAATGTATTGGTGTTAGCTTTTTGATTAATTGATTTTCTCTTTAATATTCTCAGTCAATGGGAACTTACTGATAGAAATAATTGGTTGTAACTAAACTATTTGTATTGCGAATATCTCTTACAGTTATTTAGTTAAAGGAATGACCATTGCATTAGATTTTGCTCTACTCTAATTCGTGTATGTTCTTTAATTTGAATTCATTACATCACAAACGTTGCTGCACACTCATAAATAAGATTGAACAGATTTCTATTTTGCTTATCAACCAGCTAAATAGATGACATTATTGGCAGTTCTGAGTAGTGTCGGCAATTTGATGTGAATGTGTGTTTATCAATCATGGCCACAATTGATAACCAGATAGCTACCGTGATCCTTCAAAAATAGATACAACTTATGCAATGTTCAAAATTGAAGCCTGCCCAATCTTTTGATCTGGTTTGTTGTGTAGTCCACTTAGAAATTTCTATGTAAATCAGGCTAACACTGAATGTGTAAATTAGACAAATCCTACTTACCTGTAGAATATAATATGCATTGGGAATGGCTATTTACTAAATGAAAATCAAGGCTATTCATTTTTTTGTTGTTGTTACTTTTACTCTTTGTGTTAGTGAAAATAAGTGGGAGGAATTTCAGAACATGTAAATCATAATATAGACAAATCAGTTATAATACGTGAACATTTCCTTTGTGCACAAATGTTATTACATGCAGGTGTATCATGTGAAAATGCTAGTTTTTTATGTTTCATGTAATTACTGCTAACCATATTTTCAGAGTTTCATTGTATACTCCTGTGGAAATGTGTTTAATCTCAAATGCTCACCAAGTATGTTTCGACCCCATATTGTAACTAGGCCAACAAAAAGAGGTCCATTAAGCAGATGCATTTCATTCGCTGGCCGGACTTTGGAGTTCCCGAGAACCCGGAGATGTTGTTGGACTTCGTCACTGACGTCCGAATCCATCTGCCGCACGAAATTAACGGGGCGATCTTAGTCCACTGCAGGTATCCCACGTTAGCAAACTAACACACTGACCAAGTGATGAGAGCAAGCAACTCGACTCTTCTTCTACTAACTCGGCTTACAACTACTTCTCTCCCTTTTTGCTCCATCTCTGTTCTAGTAGAATACCCTCTCCCAATCACCTTTCATCTTTCAGACCAAAAAAGTGTTTTTGTGAGCAATACAGAAACAATGCTTACCTGGTTATCTTACGATTCCGTGCCGATTGGTGCCACTTTCATTCGTCTCTTCAGATGTCTCGGGTAGTGGTGATTTTTTGGGAATTCCGCTGTAACGGCATGCATGGAATGAGCACTTTTACAGAAGATGTGTACTTTAATGATTTTACTGTTTGCTTGCTGCACGCAATAATCATTGATGGGTGGATACATACAGTATCGGGTATTTTAATAGCTGTACTAGGATGACTCATTTCACACTCATTTCTAAATTGAATGTTAGCTCGGACCAATCACCTGGACCATCTCTCTGTCAAAGTGTATTATGACTCTAGCAGTCAGAGCAGTAAGGTTAATATTACTGTCCGTTCTTCAGCTCCCTGAGAACTAGGATGGGATTTGTACTTGTTTCTGTAGATGTGGATAACTGATAACATATTTCATTGCTAGATCTCCAACATTAAGAAATTAAATTAAACCACATCTTCTACAGAATACCCAGAATAGTTAGTGTATTATTCTAGTTGGATTTAAGAACGCATCTATCTTTCTATGTATCGTCGGCTGTCTGTGTGTCTGAGAAACTGGCAAATGTTTTGAGGATGTTATTTCTGAGGATACCTTGTTTGATTATATCTCGTCTTAAGCATGGATGCATATTAGACATGCAGTTGTTGATTAAATGTCCAGTTATAATAATAATAATAATAATAATAATAAAAGTAATAATACTGATTTTCATAATGGCCAAAATGGCGGTTATTTTATGTGGCTTAACTGCCTCAAATGAGGCACTAATTCTAAATAATGGGCACTAATTCTAAGTAAATTTAGAATTTACAATAGATGATATATAGTTGTTGATATTTACTTATAATTTGATTTTGTGAATTTTAAGGTTAAATTCATTTTTGTATGGCATACATACTGGTAGTTAACCAGTAATGTATGTCTATTGTTTTCTTAGAGATCAATATGATATACTGACTTCATGCACAAACAGGATCCTGCCAACTACAAAGAAGCAATACACTAACTTGTATTAATTCTCTGACATAAACCTTAAGTGGCACAGAGAACCGAACCTAAAACACTCATTCTCTACTACACCTGGAAATAATCGGTTTTTATTTCATCAACTGAAAACCATGCACTTAACTAACTAGGAATTATTTAATTATGTCTGACATTCATCAAGTGTTACCACTCCCTATAGAATCTGGTTAGTAGAATTATTAGGGCTGTCAAAACTTAATATAGTTTGGGTAAACTAAAATCTTCATTTATTTGGAAAATGGCTTATCTCACATGTCCGAATATTTTAGGGAACTCCAATTTAAGGTATTGTACTTTGGCCTAAGTAGAAAACTTTAATCACAAAACAATTAACCAGATGCGATACCTCAGGATGAAACATCATTGTATATATGCCATGCATTCAGTCTTCTGTTGCTGTCTGAAGTCTTATAGCACTGCTTTTTATCCTTACATGGCTACTCATTATATATATATATATATATATATATATATATATATATATATATATATATGTTACAGTTAATCTGTATAATCAGGTAATATATAATCAGGTATATTACTTGAAATATTCAGCTAATACATGTATTTCAGGTAATATACATATTACCTGATTATACAGATTAACTGTAATATATATATATATACTTCAGTATTTCTAATCAGTTATAAAAAGAACAGTAAATAAATTCTGATGTATGATATATCTTGTATTATAAGATATGCTTCATGCAAGAATTGTGTGTGTTTGCTAGATTGAATAAACTAACACAATTAAAAAGATATACTGGCATTTACTTTATCTCATTGTGTTTATATGATCTATTAGCTAGCTCTCAACCATGTTATGGTTTATACATTTTAACAGACAGATGGTACTGTATGTGAACTCTAATAGTTGGACATCCTAGTGTAGTTATCAAGTTATTAAGATCATTGAACGACACTGAGTGGCCTAAATTGTGCCGATGTGTCGTTAAACAACATTCATCCATCCTGTTAAAATCATTTACAATATTAGATTGAGCATTTTATCATAATCCAAACTTTTACCGTTTTCATTTTCTGACAGCAATGTCTATGTGCCATTTTTAATATTTTATTAAGGATGCTAAACAACACTCAGAAGAGGCTTCATCTGGTGGGATTTAAAAGGTTGGAGTTAGCATTGTTAGGCTCTTGGGTTCAAGATATGTGTACAAAACATAATGACAAAATGGACATACTGGTTTGTGATTGGGAAAAGACATTCAAACAAGTTGCAGTCAACCTACCAGGCTAATCAATAAATAAAGTTGGTCGAAACAATTATGAAAAGATTAAATCATGCAAGTGATTGGTGAAGCAGCATTCATTTTAATGTGATGGCTACAATTAATGGCATGGATAATAATGGCAGAACTGATCAATTCATTCCACCAAAATAGCATTAAACAGCTTACTATAATCAACAACATTGCAGCAAGTTTAAAACACCAAATGGAAACGGATGCATCGCTCTTGAAATTCTTCAAATATTCTCTCAAGTGATTAAGATCCCTTTTTTAAACTACACGAGGTTTTAGTGCAAGCCAGTTGCAATAAAGATGGTATAATATTACACTGATTGAACAATTAATTAATTAATAACATGTTGGTGAAAATTATGTAACTGGTTAAAAGATATAAAGTTCTTTATCCTAACTTTAAATATATCTACCTCATAGACTGGCCTAGTGATTTATTAACTGCTGCACAACAATTATGAGTGAACATGTCTTTTAATGATCTGAAGGAACAAATTTTCGTTTGTCTTGAGGGTTTAGAATCCAGTCTTCGGAATGTCTTATAAATGAAGAGGCAGTTGATTTAAATATTATTCTATTACCTTAGACTCATCTCTGTATCTCATTGATATTCAAAATTTGAGTTGGTTCTTTAATGATTCTCTCATTGGGCAAGTGTTGAACTTATAGGCCAAGCACAAATTTAAACCTATTCCCTGTGACATGTGTGACTAGTTTGTCCAAGTGACTATTTTTTTCTTGTGATACTGTGGATATGTTATGGAGTTATATAGATCTAGTGCTTCAGGTGTGTTCATTTAGTTGTATGCATCTTCTGTTTTTGGTTTACCTTCATTTTATTTAGACACGTCCGATTGGCAATTGTCACATGAAGAGGTCTTCACTGATGTACAACCAGCTGAAGAGTTTCATTATGTGTCATCTCCCATTATATTGGGTTAAATGGTTTTAACCTCACTACTAATTTTCCAGCTATTTTTCTTTCACCTCTTCTCAATACCCGCGGCCGTGCTACAGCTAGTTAATCAGAACTCAGCACGCATCAGTAACAGGGGTTTAAATTTTTGCTACAACGCTATAGCACTGACTGGTTCATAATAATGACAACACTAACATTAGCCTTGTACTACTCCAGGGAAGTTCGAAACGAACTATTGTTCAGTATCATTACATGAACTGGCCAGACTTTGGTGTGCCGGAGGAACCCAATGATTTGATAGCGTTTGTCATCACTGTACGTAGGGCTATAAGATCTGATGGGACAGGTCCCATAGTGGTACACTGCAGGTAATCTGTCATGTATTGGTCAGGTTTGTCTTCATGGCTGTATATTTGTAATGTCTCCTGATGAGTACCTAACCATAATTTTATAATTAAACACTTCAGCAAATCCTGTTGATGATCATTCCATTTGATTCACCAGTTATTAAGATCTACCTATTATTATTAGATATTTAGTATTCATATTATTTTGTTTTATTTATGGTGATATACTGTTTAAAGTGTGTTGCTTTGATGTAATCTCACACACACACACACACACACACACACACACATATATAGTTGTATGACATATATATATATATATATATATATATATTTGTGTACAAGTTTATCTAACTACAAAGTCAGCTAATGTGCGGAAATTGTTCATTATTGCTGGTGCTCACAGCTTTATGTTTTTAAAATATCGAATGAAACAAATTAAAATACAAAACTGTCACTGAAAATTGCAAATTAAATTGAACTGTTTAGTAGAAACATGAGTAGATCTAACTGAAACTTAAAACTAATTTAACCCATTACCGCTCACCAGACCCGACAACTTTTTATAGGCTGACTCATGTATAAGATGAGTAGGGAAATAATTTTGTCTTTTACACAAGTATATACAGTGTATATATATATATATATATATATATATATATATAGTGCAGTTGCCATAAATATTACAGAAGTAGTGTTGCTCATTGTTCTATACTTTTTTGCATGTAGATCAATAGCTTCTAGTTTTGTACATTTCTATATCCTGGTTATTGGTTTATAAGCATGAACTAATCATGTCCTTTAAAACTCCAACTTAACCTTCAACCACAAGTATTGATTCAATATCTTCAGTATAGCAACAAAGTTAATAATGTAATACTGGCATTAATCTCACCAAAAGGTACATCAGCTGTAAGTTAAGTAAGCCTTTAAACTATAAAGAAATTTTGATTTAACTTCTACCCTTCTAGCAACCACTAGGGTTATTATCTCTTGTAAATGTTTGCATTAACGTGTTGAGGTTTTTCCTCTCCATCATTGATGTTCCGTCACTCACACTAATGTGGTATATAATCCGACTTAGCCTCTGATTGCCTCAGTAATAACGACTGTTTATTATTATTTTTCCAGTGCTGGTGTAGGAAGGACCGGCTCGTTTATTGCCATCGATCGCTTGTTGCAGCACATCAAATACAACAGTGTATTGGATATATTCAGCGTAGTGTTGGAAATGAGGAACTACCGTTTGTACATGATCCAGGTTGAGGTCAGTTTGTTTGATGTGTTGAGGTGATGGAGGAGTATTGGTCCATATTAAAATAGAGCTGACACAGATCACTATATCTCACATCACACATATTATCTATCATGTGGAGTCTATTACAGTGTTGTGAATTAGTAGGTCACATCTTTACCTTTATGTATCCAACATTTGTTTGGATTAGTAATAGGTGTTCAGTGCGTTTACTACTGGTGAGACTATTCCTTTATATATATATATATATATATATATATATATATATATATATATACTTAGACATATAAATAGATGTTATGGGATAATTGATAAATGTGCACCATTTGCTATTCTTGCAGGCTCAGTACGTACTAATACACAAGTGCATCTTAGCTGCGATAAGGAGTGGCCTTCATGAAACTCCCAATAATATCTATGATGATTGTACAGATGAGAATATATATGGTAATCTGTTATTATCTAATTCATAATAATGATAATAATAATAATATTAATAATAATCTTCATTGAATGAAGCACACTTACCAGCAAGAACTATATCCCATACAGTAAAATCCGAAAATCAGATCCCTAAAATGCAGTAAACAATTTTGAAAACTAACCATATATATATATATATATATATATATATGTGTGTGTGTGTGTGTGTCTGATTCTCCTATAACATGGTCAGTGTTTATAAGTGTAGCATGAGGAGCAACAGTTGTATTCATGTGATCTTTCGTTATAAATTAGTGGTGGGTGAGCATAATAAAACTTTTGTGCGTCACTTTCCCGACACATTTTCTTCTAAGTTCTATTTGAGAACAACCACATCATCACTTCATTATTTTGTGGTATTTTCATGTAATACAATCTTTTTAATCCAACTAGAATAAGGAATTGTGACAATATCGCTAACACCGATATTACCTAATTAAAACCAGCTCCACATTTATTTATATGCAGGAAATTCCATTAGTGCCAGCAACAATATTGGAAGTTTATTAGACGTGTAATTAATAAACTACAAATAACAGCTGTGCATTCAGATACAAGTAACAGAATTAGTTTATTTGTAGAGCCACGAGCAATGGACAGTGATGATTATATAATCTATCGATGTTATCTTATGTTAGTCTTAATATGCTAATGAATGGTAAAGGATCCATGATATGCAAGGATTTTAAGCAGACTTACTGCAGAAATTTTCAAAAATGTAATCTATTTGGTCCAAATAATTTGAACCCAAGCATCCGAGTTTTATCCATTTCTGCATTATACTGGATGGCACTATTGCAAAGCCAGACTGTGTGTGTGTGTGTGTGTGTGTGTGTCATTTTTTGTCTTCCATTTAACAGTTGATGGTAAAAGTTAATTTGTTTATATACGGAGGAAACTATCTGTTAGATCCACCGTGCATACTGAAATATGAAGGCCAGAGTACAGAGTTTCTCTTCATGCAGCAACTAAAACACGACATTTCCTTTGGCTGTGTCATTGCCATGAGATATTCATAACAAGATCCCTAAATATTTGTGTGATTGGAGTATAGAGTTAATGAAATTTGTCATCTCGCAAATTTTAAACCTTTTCAAAATATTCGCTTGTTAAAAGTTGATAAAAGTTTTATTTAACTCCTACAGTGACTTTTAATGATTCATTCAAGTCAGAGTGCTTTATTAAATGTAATTATTATTATTTAATTAATTTAAGAATACCTTCAGTTTTATTTGTCTGTTGTCCAGAAATGTTTTATTATATTCATGTATCTAAACTTGTTTGCTTTGTACAGAAAATACCTGATGGAAGATCGTTCTGCCTATAAATGATCCATCAGAATGTGCGATCTAATGACATCAGTGATACCCGATTTGTTGGAATCTGTTTAAAGAGAAACCATCATGACACAGCATAACTCTTTGTTTAATGAATGACTTAATGAAGACTGTGTTAAGAAAATAAGCACAATGGTTTGAAAGAGCTGATATAGTGGCTAATATCTGTATTGTTATGACTGTATAACAAAAATGTGTGTGTGTGTGTGTGTGTGTGTGTGTGAGAGAGAGAGAGAGAGAGAGAGAGAAATGTGCTTTATTTTATAGACTATAGATACAAATTATATCTCACAATGTAACATTTATTCCAGCATAATGTAGATATTTTGGTTCTCTAAAATTACAAAATGATTAAAGTGGCATTTATCAGACTGATGCTGTGCAGGTTTTCATCTATATGTTTATCCTTGTATATATTGTTGCCTGTGGCTTATACAGGCCATTGTCTAAAGTTCCACTATTGTTATACGGACCATGTTCCCCTACGAAGTTCAAGCTTTTATGTAACCAATATGTAAATAGTTTTATTGAAACTTACTGAATCAGCACTTTTAGCAGCCATGCATTTATCATAATCACTGTGATGACAGCTGTCCATTGATCATTTGTAATGAGCAATGTCAAACGTGTTCTATAACAATTCTTAATGTCTACATATATTTATACCTCTGTCTTACTATGTGTTACAGTGTCTCTCTCATTGTGTGCTATGGTGTGGTGTTGTGTCTTCATTTAGTTTTTTTGTCATGCTGTATCTTTCTTTGTCTTACAATGGTATCATGTCTGCATCAGTTTTGTGGTATATGTTAATTTCGATAACTAGTTCTATGGCCTGATCTAGCAGTTATTAAATGGTTATAATAAGTAACGAGGCATACCATATAACTCACTGTTGTATTGTTGCTAGCAGAGAATGTTATAAACTATTTAACGCAAATCTTTTAAACAGACTAACATGATTTGTATGATATGTTGATGTATTGTGGTTGTCTCTATTTGGATATAATGTCAGTTGTTTAAAAAAAACTCTGCTCTTAAGTGGCTATGGTAATTACAGTTGTTGCCAATGTGAAACTAGTGGTGTGAGCTAGATAGATTATATAATGACATTGTGATAACCCACCATGTGATACATTTATTTGGGACCATGTGTGTGTGTGTGTGTGTGTGTGTGTATGTGTGTGAAACCTTTTTGTTATGTTCTCATTATTAGCTTACATCACTTAATGTTGTTTCTAAATACAATCATGTTCCCATTTATCAAAGTTATGATCATCCAGGTTACTGTAATGTCTAGTTGTATAAACTGTTAAGAAACAATCTAAATTATGTCAATATAAATTGTTGTCTTGTATTACCTACTCAGTAGAGAACATGTATGCATACAGCTAATCTGACAGATGTTGTGTACAATATATTTTTTGTACTTGTAATCCCACATTTCCTTGCATAAATGTTTTCTTCCATATATTTCACATCCACCATACACTTGTCCCCTTTTATAATTATGTGCTGATTTAAGACCAGTTTATTTACAGAAAGAAAGAAAAATTATATATATATATATATAATATATAATATATATATATATATATTATACTTTTATATCGACTGCTATCAGCTAGGTATATAATTTTCTGCTGAACAAGATATTTATAATTCAGTTCTGTATGTTTATTGAGCAATAATTAAAATCGAGATTGGATTACAACTGATCACATTGTTATATAAATGTGGTAGATATTGATTGACATACCTCACAATTTTGAAGGATACAAAGTCATATTGGTTATATAATGTGATGTACGTAGTTCACATGGTATTACCAATATATATATATATATATATATATTTATATACTAAAATTATTCTAGTGATAATCATTAGTAAAAGTCCTTAATATGAAAGCTACACCTATAACCAGTTTGATATATTCAACTTCCAGATTTACTTAATTTCATATAGTAAGGTGTTTATTGTTCCTTACATCAGTGAGCCAAATTGCAAATGTAATTTTATTTTAATATTGTGTTTTGTCCATTAAATTCACATTTCTGTCACAGTAAATAATGTTTCTATGCTTGTTATCTTTATTAACAAGTATTTAAGTTTAACAACTGAACTTGCTAAACTGTACAGAAATGTTTTCACTAAATATGACAAGTCCAGGTGGTGTTCTTTATTCTTAATGGAAATATGATTTAATTTAGCTATTTGTTTTGTATACCTTATTTTCATGATTTTGTGTGTGTGCATGTCATGTGTCAGTAAATGTTTGGGTACAATTATTGCTGTGATATTTATTCAGAAAGTACATTATCAGCTTCACTTGGTAAACTGTCTGGAGTAGATTTGTAATTAAATGCAGTAATATCAGTTAGACATAATTATTGTTAATTCATAACACAAGTTGGTGAAGTATTCTTTTTATTATGTTGATATTAATGGCAACATCCAGGTGTTAGAAAGAGAGCTTTCATTGACACTGTCCACGCTTTAGCCATTCTAAACATGCATATGTATATAGAGTTATGTCTTGTAATGTCTACCTTATAATATCTGTAGCAATTAAATGATAAGCTGTTTTTGGTGATCAGCATTTTTGGCAGTTGCTCTTAAATACAGCAAAATAATGTAGATTTGTATTTTACTCAACCATTGTCAGTTGATTAGTGTCTCTCATTTGTAAACACTTATTCGTGAAACCTATACATGCGTGGTAATATTGTCATAGACATATCACTAGGAAAATAAGGAGAAGTTGTTCATAACTTAACCTAATATTCGTCATGACAAAGGCCATTTAGATGCCTAACAGTGCCTAGTTTTATGTATAGTTCTACCGCACTCATTTACTGGTGTTTAAAATCATTGTCCATTTTATGTATTCAGAACTACAGTAATACTTGTATATTTTGATTTATCGATGTACATAAATAGCCCATTATCAACTACAACAAATAAGATCATTCGAAAGATGTGTATATATTTGTTGACTTTATAAGGTCTATTTTCATTAGAACAATAAATGTCCCAATGAGGTTTATGATTGTTAATTTTATTACATCTTCTGTTATTCCTCTATATTATGGTTCTCCTTTTTTATTACAAAAACATTCTTGAACCATTAATCACATTTATTTATTTCAACATTTCTTGTTTTTTATGAGCACTAATTTAAACGGCAACAATAATCATATGTGCAAAAATATAATAAAATGTATAACAGCTGTATACAAGACATTTAATTTGTCCTTATTCAAATTTATTTATAGTTTGTAATGTTTGAAACTTTAAGGGCACAAGCCTAATCACTTATGTAATTCATTTAAGCAGTAACAAACGTTGTGAGATAGCACTTACTAACCTATGAACTAAAACAATTATATTTTCTTTTGAAAAGCAAATACATATCATTGTATATTGAGAATAATTAACATTTCAACTCAGCAATAAGTCTGAAAGAGTGAATATAATTGATAGGTTTAAAACCAAAAAACTTTCCTAATCACTACATTTTTGGTAGGATTGTTTGTTCCAACAAAGAGTATAGAACATCTTATTAAACTTTTTAAAGAACTTCTTGTACATACCGGCGTAAAATAAAGGGCAGTTATAACATTTTATAAATGTTTTTGTCCAAAGTATTTTCAGAAAAATGGATTAATTTGAAAAGCTTCTACAAACATTGAAATAAACTCTAGTACATTTTAAATGCAGCCATGCATTTTTCCAACAAAACTTATATATATATATATATATATATCACATCGATGAATATTTATATTAATTATAATGTGGTTGCATATGCCATTAATAATTTAGTTTTAAAACAAATATTTTTTTAATTAAATAAATATGGAATCATCATTAAATATTAAATTATACAATAATCAGCAATTACAACACACACACAAATATGAAAACATTTGGCAATATTCTTTCAAGAAAATATTTGCCAAAAACATTTCATGATTATTGAAAAATTCATGAAAAATTTAATTGCATATGGCTTTAAAATATCATTAATTTTATAGGTTAATTGGTCAATTTAACCTATGAGGTACTAAAAATTATCCCAAACAGTAACATTTTAATTATGTGACGTACGTTAGCTTAGTATAAAATATCTTTCAGATATTTCGACCAATTAATATAAAATGTTTTGTAAAAATATATTGAAAATGACTAGAATGTTTTTCTTGTGAGTTGTATTACCCGATAAATTAGTTATTATAAATAAAATTTAATTATCAATGGTTTCATTTGAAACTATATATTGCTAGCATAGAGTGATTTCAGTTTTACTTTCACACTGTAAGTAAATATTTAAGGTAATTTTTATGCGCAAATATATGACCTTAGATCTTGTTCCCTTCTGATAGCATAGACTTAACCAACCAGCCATGTAGCTGTGTTTTTGCTCTCTAAAAACACGACATTTAACCATGTACAGCTTGTGCTCGTAATCCTCCTACTATTTTCGTGTTTTGCATACCCAAAACTTTCATTTCTTGCTAAGCCTCTGTCTGATAGAGCCATTTCTTTCTTCCCAACTAATAACTAACATATGTATTGATGTCCACCATTTATGAAGTTATTATAATTTGCGTATATCAACACTTTGTATTATGTGAATCAACCCAGATAATAAAACGGCACCGGCTGATGGCACCGTTTTGGGAGGTAAACGGCTGAGTGCACCGTCAGAAGGCCAAATAATTTCCTGCTGATCCACGTACAAAGCCAGGTACATTGACGGGAAAGGTGCGAATGATGGAGTGGTTACCAGTGACGGAACAGGGGTATTACTGCCCGGTGTAGCGGTATAAAGCTGGCCCCTCTGATTCCTGCTGGGGGTTATTTACTATAGGATTGGTGGGGAGGCAGTTTTATTGCATGGAGGCAGTAATATACCGATACATTCCTGTCCCAACGGCTGCTTTAGACCGATATAATATTGCCCTAGACATCATTATTCTGGGGGCAGTAATACTCCTTTACACCGGGGCCTAATATATAGGCGCCCCTATTGGTGGAGTAAAAACACATTTCAATACGATATATTGATAAATTAAAAACACAAATTCTTATTTATACCCAAAATAATTGCCGCTCAAACTTGCTGAACTTTTCTCATCAACTCAATGTTTCAATGAGGAAAAGAATCTGCTGGGTACTCTAATCCCCAACACGTCGATGACTGTTCTGAAAACAATTGTCGTTTAAAAGTGAACACGTTCACCATTTTTAAGACCGTAAGAGACAGGAATAGCGTCAATCGTCTCTTCGTTGTCTCTTCAGATATTGATCTAGCGTTGGATTATACATAAAGGGTAACTGTTGTTCCGAAGATGTTCTCGTTTTGGGAATGTTTAACGGAATGTGCAAAGATAGAAAACATCTAGTAACGTGCAAACACCTAGTAACGTGCAAACACCTAGTAACGTGCAAACACCTAGTAACGTGCAAACACTTAGTAACGTGCAAACACCTAGTAACGTGCAAACACCTAGTAACGTGCAAACACCTAGTAACGTGCAAACACCTAGTAACGTGCAAACACCTAGTAACGTGCAAACATCTAGTAACGTGCAAACACCTAGTAACGTGCAAACACCTAGTAACGTGCAAACATCTAGTAACGTGCAAACACCTAGTAACGTGCAAACACCTAGTAACGTGCAAACACCTAGTAACGTGTGTGTTTGTTTGTGTTCGCAAAACAAAATATTTAAACAATAGAGAATATGACATTAGATATGATTGTGATGTTTACTCATTAAAGTAGTTTTTTTCTTCAATTATTCTAAACCCTCATATTTAAATAGTAGATATGGACCGGAAGTCCAAGTATCCCCCCGCAGGATCAAGCTCTGAAGTGCGCACAGAGGGCGGCGCCTTTTAGGTTTGTATTTCAATAAGAATAGCGGAGCCCTCTCTAAAAAAATTATCATCGATATTAAGTATATGTATATCATAACGGCGCATCACTGTGTTTGGTAATTACATTTAGGCCATAGAAAACCCCGCATCTAATCACTTTAATAAAGCCAGTTGAGACCATCTCTATACTGTCTAAAGAAAACGACCATCAATTATCAACTCAACCCAACATCAATAACATCCACTGGGAACCGAACTTCAGCTTTCAGGGTGTCAAGTGAAGGTCATTGCAGTGTCAATAAATAGCGTTCGGTGTTTCTATCAATTACTATCTCATACAGATCGGCGGTATCCAGACATTGATTAGTTATAAGATCCGCTGTTTATTTATATCTGTTATTGTTTGATCATCGTATAATAAGAGTGTTTTAGTAAATATACTGTATTATATACATTATTATTTAGATTGCAGATAAGAAAACACAGTAATAAAATATGACAAGAAAATTGAAATATAATCTTTCAGGTCTAGTATCGACTTTAGCTAGATTATCCAGTAAATAATTTAATAATAAAAATGGTTGAAATGGCAGTTATTTTACGTGGCTTGGCAACCTCAAATGAGAGAGACGCATATCGTCTGTAATTTACTGCTTCAACATGGGAACTAATTCTAAACGAATTTACAATTTACAATAGATGACATAGTCGGTGAAGAAAATCTGTCCCAGTTGTCTGACTGAATGGAAGTCTTTACAATACCATCGTACCACGGTCGGGATTCGAACCTCCGATATCCCATGCTCTAATCCACGAGGCCATAGAGGCGGTAGTAGGAAAGTGAATATTGGTAGCTAGCCGACGGCTTTTGGTTTTACTGTGAACGAACATAGCCCAGTTTTAATATATATATTACATCCATCAGTCAGAGTTAAATAGGATTTGTGTGGATTGTTGTTTTGGCGGTCTTTTATATATGATTGATAGTCCAAATAGGTCAAGCGGAATCTAGTGTAGGTAATGAAGTGACGAATGAAATACGTTTCAACTTCAAATAGGGTAGGATTTAAAACCCGTCATTAGATGTCTAAAACCAACACGGCAACATTGTTACTGGCTTGGCCACGGAAATACTCCAAATGAGACTTGTCCATGTTACATGTCAGCAAATTTACTTTAGTATTATTTATTAGATCTGTGCTTATTAGTTTTAAGCCTTCCATTTGCTATAAGTGTGTGATAACAGAAAGCTGCCCTTTAAAGTGCCAGCTAGTTGCATTGGGAGGTACTTCAGTTTTGTACCATAACAAAATTACCTTTTTCATCAATCTCTTCAGTAAATCTATTAAGTTTCTGAATGTTCTAGTTTGACACATAATTATATACTAGTAGAATTGCTAGGTGCGTGTAATGATGATGACGATTGATGTTTTATGGCCAATTTTGTACACATGGTAGGCTAAATGGGCCGAGTGACCTCCAAAAGTAATGAAGCAAAGTCAACAATGAAACACCGAGATTCAAACTCAGATGTTAGTGACCTATAGTCCAACACGCTACCAGTTAGACCACAGAAGTGCCCTTGTTGTGTGTGTGAAATTTTCTCTTGTAGTGGCAGTAATTTTCCAAATTCTGAACCATATGTAAACAAAACCAAACGTTACAAAACGATATGAATCCTAAAAAAACAGGTATATACTCGCGTATAAGTCGATTTTTTTGGTAGAGAAAACGAAGTTCCCAGAAGCACCTCAACTTATACGTTCGTCATATATCCTACCAGCTGAAGGAAAGATGTTTTCGGCCATCCTTGGCACACGACACTATAGGATTCAACCCAATAAGAGCCAGAGTAAGAATAAAATCGTCACATCGCTGCCTACTAATCCATTATTATTCAATATATAACAATTAATTTACACCAAACTGTTATTTGGATCTCACAAACATGCCAATCTTTATATAATAATACTTGATAGTCACGCGCTGTTACCTACCAGTATCTCCAGATGTGATGTGAAGCAATGATTTAATTAATAACACTTGCTAATTGAAGTTACAATCAGGCGTGTTTGTGTGAGCCATAGTTGGAAGCCATTCTATATGCATCAGAATGTTTTATTCAAAATGTCAAAATAGAAATTCCTTTGTAGGTAAAGTAAAATATTCACATGATGATGGTATTCATGTCCAAGGTTGAGCAAAATGTTCATCATTATTCAGCCCCCAAATGCTACTCACTTTACCATCAGAGACCCTCAAGCTGAGAACTGATGAACCTAACCGGAAACGTGATCCGCAGTTGTGCATTATATTACAAGTATATATATAAGTTATACCGGACACTACAACTATAATATTTACATTGATTATGATTTTTTGTTTTGATTCAGTAATGTTTTTGATCATTTAATCTGTTTGTCTTCCAGCACCAGAAGCAATAGCGGATATACAAGTAGAAAAAGATAATATATGCGATAAGATGAACATATCATGGTGTCCACCATCAAATCCTCATGGCATCGTGAAGATGTATAATATTACGCTTGTGGTAAATAGGTTAAATTATTGATGTTTGCTTATCGGAATATAATTAAAATGTGCATTGCTTCTTTTTTTTCATTCTCTGTATGCCATATATACTTGGGTAGGGAAAAGGGAGTACCCAGAAGCAACTCGATTTATACGCACATCATATTTCCTATCAGCTGAAGGAAAGATGTTTTCGGCCATCCAGACACACAACGCTCTAGGATTCAACCCAATAAGAGCCAGAGTCAGAATAAAATTGCCACATCGCTGCCTACTAATCCATTATTATTCAATAAATAACAAATATTTTTCACCAAACTGTTATTTGGATCTCACAAACATGCCAGTCTTTATGTAATAATACTTGATAGTCACGTGCTGTCAACTACTGGTACTTCCAGATGATTAGCGATAATATATAAATCACTGTTCACATTGCAAACTTTGCTCGCCACTTGCCGTGAAACAATTAATTAATAACACTTGCCAGTTGAAGTTACAATCAGGCTTGTTTGATGTGACAAGTTTGTTTATTAGTTATAACATCAAAGCGAAATCCGCGCGCGCGCGTGTGTGTGTGTGTTGCTGCCGGTGAAGAAATTAATATTGATATAGTTACCATGCACTTGCTGACACCATGAGTTGAAACTTGTCAGCTTTTTCGGGAATGACGACAATGATTCGGATTTTGAGGGATTTTAAGCCAATACTTGAACTCGACTTATACGATGAGCATATACATAAGGAAAGAATTACAGGGTCAAAAATTGACTTCGACTTATCTGCCGGGTCGACTCATACGTGAGTATATATGGTACTAAAATAACTAGTGGTAAATGATAGTTAATGTTAAAACGGAGTCTTAACATTATAACTAAAATCAGTCAACAAATCCTGGCTATTTACAGCACTGAAAAAATCACTGAATTCTTTATTTCAAGTTACACTTGTATACAAATAAAGATCCACATACATGAAATGCACACATAATACCAAGTTTAAAAATATACTCACATATATAGGAATATATAATTATAATGTGACATCACTTATATGAGGCACAATACTAATACAGTGTGTCAAGAGATAGAGCTGTAGTCGTTATATGTGGAGGGAGTTTGAGGGGGGAGGGGTGGATGTCCTCCCTTTCGTCTGTTGAAAATTTGTAAGAATAAAAGTGACATGAATGAGAACTAGGCATTACATCATTATAAACTAGTGTTTCAATGCAGAGAGAGAGCTTAATTTTTAAATATAGAAGTCACCTGAATACACTTACACACTGAATTTGTTAGGAAATAAGCCAATAAAAATGCAGACAATCGACTTTATTACAAAAGAAAACGAGGAAATAAAGTGGATCTAGCAGAATCATGAAATGGGGGAGATTCTTTGAAATAAAGGAGATGTGGGAACACTGTAATACATGTTGAACTGTAATACATGTGGAACTGTAATACGTGTTAAATTGTAATACATGTTGAACTGTAATGCGTGTTAAATTGTAATACATTTTAAACTGTAATACGTGTGGAACTGTAATAGATGTTAAACTGTACACCAATATATAATGGATTTAGTAAATACTGTCCTACCAGCAGTCAACTTTAATAAAAATTGCTTATGTTAATTAGTAATTGGTATCTAGTAAACAAATCACATGTCATTACTAAATTAAGAACATCTCTTAGTCTTAGATAACACAACTAATTAGGTCAACAACAACAAAAAACATCATTCAAATAAGTCGTCATTTAATATCACACTATAACAAAATCATCACTCAGTAAATTAAATATTCTTTTTATTTGCGTGCTTCCATGAATCCTATTTTCTCTGTGTTTTCATATGTAATTAATAATTACATATCAAACACTATAGATATTGCCTTATTCAAAGTATTCCTTAGTATAGTTGATTTGGCTCATTTGAAATGCCAGTCCATGTCTTGCTGTCAGTCACACTTATTGCTAACCTTATCCAAGTCAATATTCAAGACAGAATACTTGATGGCAGGAAATGAATGTTTTCCACAGTCATAGAGTGACCACTCATCTCTTGTAAATGTTATTCTTGCCACCAGTGTTACTACAAGAAAATGATACATTCTTTCACATGCACAAGTAAAATATATCATATTACTCCATCCAGTAACAATAATATGTAACCTAATTTTAAGCAATATATTTTCTTGAGGTTACTTTTTTATATTTTTTCCATCCATCCATCTCTGAAGATAGATGTGGATTATATATATATAATAATATATATATATATATATATATATATATATATATATATATACTTACCAGTAGTCCCATTCACTAATACCCCAGCCTTTTTTGCCATTGACAGTGTAAGTAGACATCCGCTCATGTATTCGACCTTCCCAGTTATCTCCCATGTAGAATATTGCACGCTGTTCCACATGGCATTTCACACGAAACACATCAGGCCCTGAATAGAAAAATATTTTCACATCAGAATAAGAATCAAAGTAAAATGACTCTTTATCATCTATCTGCTAATAAATAATCATATAAACTGTACATTGTCTATTTCTTTAATGGAATTTCATGTCAAGATACAACCAACAGGTATTTTACTGTAAGGTAGAGCCTACCTAAAGTTATACCTGGCAATGGATTATTATCTCCAGTTACTATTACAATAATCACATATGATCATTGACATTTTCAAGTATCTATTTCCTCATCTTACACATGACCATATATGGCACTGGTATTTCAATGGTTAGCATCCTCCTTCAGATAAAGGGTTAAATATGAGATAATTCACACCGTCAACTTCAGAAAACTGTCAGGTTTTTTCCCCATTACAATTAAGAATTAATAGCCTTACTTCATCTGATTTGAATTTTATTTAAGTTACAGTATATTTTATTTAATCATTATCATTCTGTGCCTAAATCATAGTACATGTACATATATTGTTTGGCTACACTATAGTATGGCACTTGGGTTGTATAGGTCATGGATCATGTTATAATTGTACTGTGTATAGCAATGTACTTGCTACCTGCAACAGACAGCACCTATTGGGTTATCAATAGCCACATGAACAAATGAAACTGATTAATTAAGCTCTAATTAATTTTTTTCTTCTTTAGTTTACATTAATAACTTCACAAACTGATTATCTTTGGTGATGCTTTGGGTTCTGACAATTACAATGTTAATAGTTTGTTTGAATTTGCATCAATGGCTAAGGGCCTATGATACACATGGAAAGATCTTCAGCAGATTTAATGTGGCAAATCACCAAAAATTTAATATTTTCTGTCCAAATAATTGGGAGCCAAACACTTGATGTTACATATATTCCCTGCTATACTGGACTGTGCCATAGCAGAACCAGACTGTATTTATGTGTTGCTTTATAATTAAACAAAATTTGATTTATTTATATCTTTTTTGTGCATTCCCCAACACCATAACATTGTGGGGTTTGTACAACATAATTAACATGCTTTCACTTACATATATAAGTTATGTACGTACATAAATACAATTAATAATTGTACAATTTGTGTTGTGTTGATATGAATTTACTTATAACATACAGTTTTAGTCAGTGTAATATACATTGAAAATTTGCTTTCCTAGAATATTTTCCTTTTTGTTATATATTCTTGTTGCTGATGTCAATGTCGAGCCTAAAACTCAAGCCTATTCATAGTCAATGTCGGGCCTAAAACTCAAGCCTATTCAATGTCGGGCCTAAAACTCAAGCCTATTCATAGTCAATGTCGAGCCTAAAACTCAAGCCTATTCATAGTCAATGTCGGCCTAAAACTCAAGCCTATTCATAGTCAATGTCGGGCCTAAAACTCAAGCCTATTCATAGTCAATGTCGGCCTAAAACTCAAGCCTATTCATAGTCAATGTCGGGCCTAAAACTCAAGCCTATTCATAGTCAATGTCGGGCCTAAAACTCAAACCTATTCATAGTCAATGTCGGACCTATTCATAGTCGACCTCAACCCAGAGAGGAGAGGAGAAACAAAGTGTAAGTTACTAATTACCTGCTTTAAATGAGAAAGAGAAATCATCTGGATCTTGTCCATCTTCTCCAATTGTGTGTAACTCCAAATCAGTCCAGTCTACAGTCCTCATGGATCCATCTGGATAGAACACATATCCAATAATAAGTCTGCAAAGTCAAATGTATTACAATAAAAACAATCTTTTGTTTGGCAATTTTCATAATTGGTTTCTTAAGCAATATATAATTGTTTCCCCATTCTTAGGTCACCTTGACAAAGTGCTCACAGGTATAATTTTCCTTGGAATATACTTCCTCAAATGTTAAAATCATACAAATCCACTTTTATGCACAAGTCACAACTATGCAATAAATGCCATGTTATAGTGGTGTCCAAAATATATTTGTAGATCTACTTTCTAGCTAATCAATTATAGTTATCAACTTCAATTAGTGTTTTGGTAAATCAAAATTAATGACTTCTCAAATGTGTAGACCTTGTGAAAACATCCTTTTCAAGTTTTACGTTATCTTTGTCAATTTAATAAACATCCATGTGGTCTGACCTCTACATATACAGGGCCAGAAAAATATTTGAATCCACTAGCCCAACAAATTTCTTATTAGCACAACAACAAATTACTAGCTATCAAAACTGCACTGGAATCGACCAAGACAATCATAAATATGTGTAATAAAGACAGTAATGACCCCTTAGCATTAGTGTAATTTTCTCCCAATGCTAGACCATTGAGCTGTTGAAATTTACAGACACAGGACCACTCGAAGTCAGCAAATGGGCGCTTCTTGTATGAGATATAATAAGCTGTTTGAACAAGTGATTCTAAGGTGGTGGTGTGTAGAAGTGCTGTGTGCTTTCAGCAATTCAATCCGAAAATTGGAAGATCCAACATACAATGCGCTGGAATTATCTGCATATAAGGGTAACTTTCTGCATGTGACGCAGAACATGATCCCTTTATCACTATTGTATTTCACCCATGGAAATAAATTGTGCCAATGTGGGATGAATTTGCGTATCCTCTCTGTGCTGTCATAACCTTTGTCATCAAACTTTTGATTGTTTACACTTTTTGGGGTACTGGGTCCCTTCATAAAGGAAGCCCACTGTCGTTTTGCAGATCCAGCCATTCTGGTACATTACAAACGTGAGCATTTCCAAAAAGGATTAAACTGTATTGAAGTAAGTAAAGTAGATCTAGTCCTAGACTATGTGGTAGTGTAGATGATAATTAATATGACCGGAGGGTCATCTTTTATAGGCAGATTCTAAATTTCACTTCAGAAAATCCAGAATAAGGTGTCTGACATCTGCTGTCAACCATTTAATTTGTTTTTACACAACCCCCCCCCCCCCAAATAAACACTGCTAGAACATATCACGGTCGCTGTGTTGGCGTTGCCGCTGACATTCAAATTGTGATTGTTAAGATTTAACTTTTTAAGTGCCATTTATTTCCTGTGAACCGTGACAAGTTGTAAGTTGGCGCCTGCATGTGAAAACTGTTGATGATATTAAACATACCTAAAGTGTTGACTAATATTCTCAGGCTTTAGCAGAGATTATTTACAAATAAAATGAATCAAACATGTATTTGTAGACAAAAATATTTGTTTTGTCCGCCATCTTGGAATTTCCGTGCATTTTTTTCCATTATACATAAAAAAGGAACTTGAGACTACCGCATATGCCAGTAGCCCACATGGTAGCCCGGCCAGACTGGTGTTTGTGACTACTCACTAGCCCAAAGAAAAAATTCATTCATGACATCAAATACTTCTTCGGCATCAGTAACACAAATGGAAGTGTAGAAGTTGTAAGATAATGCTATACAACAATTACTAACAGCTCATAAATGTTCTATCAAAGCAAAATCTTATTTTAAAATTATCAAATTCCTAAGACATGTCATTTTTCCAATAAATCCAAACTTTCCAAGCTTCTAAAGTGGACCCAATATCTATTGAGCGGATTACATTGTTAACACAGAAAACCAACATAACTATAAGCTATCAGTAACTGACCTGGTTAATGTAGGCTTCATACAGATGTTACCAGCACAGATTGATGTACCATCATCAAGTACAATATATTGTATGGCATAACGATGGAGATCACTCCAATCTCTAATGTTACCTGTACATAAAACATAAATCAAATAATAGAGATGGCAGAAATGTAATCATATTAATAATACTTTTACCAATGATAATAATAATATCAGTAATATTTGACATTTACATGTTATACAAAAATCTAACTTCGGTTTTGCATCTACTGTAAATTGTTTTATGTGAGGGAGCCATATATATATATATATATATATATATAATTAGATGAATGCCTAATCAAGCATACACCATAACAAGTTCTGTGATCAAGCTGGGTCTAGTTAATGCATTATTTTTTTAATTGAAGTACCTACTACTAAATATAACAAACATTATACCCTATCTTTATTAGGTATTTACATCAAATCATAATTGACGAACACACTCCATGTGAAGATTTAATATGATATCTATTTAGATAATATTTATAATTCATAGTCAATTATATACCCAATAAATATTCTACAATGACTATCTATTATTATGTCAGTTAAGAGGTAATCTATTAATTTACAAGTAGTTTTCATAATACAAGTAGCTTTATTTATAAGAAAGTATATGCCATTGTTGAGTACAGTTTCAACAGAATTATCAGTTTCTGTATCAGTGTATGTGACTCATTAGTCAATAAATTTACATTAAAATTATTGAAGGGTAAACATAATTTCAATTTCTATTACTCGAACAAATGAACTAATAGATTATTAGTGTCACTGATACTTTTCATCTTTTTATACAATTTTAGTAGTCAAATATCCCACACAGAAAGGGCTATTGATGCATCTTGTCTAGATATCTATTTTACAATAACTAAAACCTTTTTAACATATGCTACAACCAGACATAGGGTCAATTCCATTTGTTCAATTCCACATCAAATTTATCAATTCCAATTGTACCAATTCAATTTATTACTGATTTTTATTTACCAACTACTTTTTACCATGAGTAGGTACTCTGAGTACCTACTTGGAATACATACTCTGAATATTTTATACTCCAATTAGGACTGTCATGGAAGAAATATTTATGAATTAAAAAATTAAGAGTCAATTAATTTGTGGATAAAATTGTTTTGTAGGAAATTCCAATTCAAAATTAATCAATTCCACTTCCGTTTAAAAAAATCAATTCCAATTCAGGAATTGAATTGATAAGTCTGCACACAGCACAACCACTTCCTTTTGTCTCTCTCTATTTGTACTATGTCTTTACTATCAATATCATGTTGATACTTAAGCCTTTAGATACAGGAAGATTGATGATGATTGATGTCTTAAGGGCACTTCTGTGCACATGGAAGGCTAAATGGACCGAGCGACCTCATAAGGTAATGAAGAGAAGTCAAAGATGAAACAACCTTCAGATATGCCCACGTGAGATTCAAACTCAGATGGTAGTGATCTGTGATCCAATGCACTACCAGTTAGACCATGGAGGTGCCAGAGATACAGAAGAGTACTCAATTTAAAATTAACTACTGGAATCATTAACTGTATAAAATATAATACAGATTTAGTTTCCTTTTATGTCATCTATAAGCATTGAAATTAACATAAAACATTGTTTTAAATGTATAGTAAATGAACAGAATAAAATCCAACTCTGACATTATACAATCTATTAATTACTGACATTACAATGTAATGTTTAAATGTAAAATAATTCTGTAACACAACAGTATTCACATCAGTACCATTATCAAAGTTATCAGTAGAATATGAGAATGTTGCTGATTTAAGGACACTAAGCATGTAGTGCACTAAATGGAGCCAAGCTATAGCAATACCCATGTTTTAGAGATCTTTTGGCTTACGTCAATACCAGTTAGGCTACGGGGATGCCTTACTATACGATAATATAAATGGCTTCAAACTTTAATCATTACAGCTATTTCAAAATTCAAGAATATTGTCATCATTTGACAGATACAAGAAAGATTAACCACAGAGAAGAGAAGTATGTGTAATGAAAATATTGCAAAAGAATATACAAAGAATATCATAATGGATAAACAAATGTATTGCAAACAACCATGTCAAGATTGCAATTAAAGTGATACTTGTGTTCATTGAAAGTTAAAATTTGAATGATTCAGGCAGATGTGTTCTAGATTTATATTAATTTCAGCAAAGATACATCACATGACCCCATACAATTAATTCAACAAGTGATAACGAATGATAACTCGATGAATCAATATTTACTCCGCGTCCTTAAGATTGTACATTAATATACCAATGAATTCTCGACACTCAAATTGGAGGGGGGGGATCGGTTGTTGAAAGTGTCAGTGAGATATGTAGAGTAATATAAAATAAAAATAACTTAATAAACAAACTGCTCTGTTCAAATTCTTGAAGAAAAGTATCACCATGAAAGAGAGTGATTCAAACTGAATAGCGAGAAAGGAATCAGAATTTGAAATGTATTATAAGAAAATAAAAGTCAAGTTACATACCATAAGAGTGGTCCCTTACACCAGTAAGATTCAACTGATAACTTGACATGCCAACATTTAGTCTGCCTCGAATATGACCAAACTGTTCATAATGTGTTTGATGAGCTCTGAAAATTCACAACAAAATGATTAAGTATCCTATAGAACTAATGAAATACTAATCGATAAAATTGCACAATTAATTGATATATCGCTAAATCATTGGCTGAAGTAGACCAATTTTAAGCAAACTGCTGAAGTCTGCCGAGTCTATCATGGAAATGCCAAAGTAAGAGCACGACATCAGATACGGAACCCAACTGCTAAAAACACTAAAGCTGACCGGACTTGACAGACTTTTTAATTGGAGGGACAGTGAAGATAGATCTTCCATTACAAGTGATTCAAAGGAAGGCTAGGAATCTTAAATATGTACCACCATCCTGCCTTATTAGTTTGAGCACTTTCTCCGTGTGGTGAAATCCGAAGAATCAACTTTGGGCTGACGTTTATCAGAGGACAACATAACTTGTTGGCAGATCACCATAAATCAGTGTCTTTTTGTACTTTAAAGTAATTATTTGGTGCCCAAAATCTTTTTAGATGATTTTTTGTGTTTATATCTACACTGATCAATTTGAGTTATCTACTATATGCGGCTGATTGTGTATAGGATGCACCTGTTTCTAGGACCAATAACTCCCAAGGAGTCGAACCCCCACACAAGTGGCACTAAAATCAGCAATATTGATTCAAAACCAAAATATTCATCACCATCACTCTTTTCACTGAACATCTGTTGTATCTGTTTAGGTGTCATCATATATCTCATCGCCTTGTTCATCAGATCTGTCGTGCTGTTCAGCCCACAATACATCATCTTCTGTGTCATCTAAACCATTGCTGATAGAGCACTTTCTATTTAATTTTGGTAATGATGGCGAGGTCTATTTAATCCCAGACCATTTTCACCCACTGTGTGATGGTAGGTAACGACGGTTGCCTCAGGTTGTCCACTGCTGTGCCTTCATTTCCGTAATGCTTTTTGAGGTAGTTTATTAGTAGTTCCCATGTGCCAGCTTTGGAAGTAATTAACAGAGTGTTTTTGCTGTAATCGTTTTCCTGTGACGTGGCTTCTATGGTTATTTTTTTGCATGGCCTCATTTACCATTCCATTCAATTACGCATGCTCACACATTTCGACAGTAATGACACGTCTTTGACTTTGTCACAGTTTGTGATCACGTCACTAATTAGACCATCAGATTAAATAATCATGGCGGTTATCACAATTAAGTTTGACTTTGAAAGACAACAGAGAGTGACTTATACGCAAGTATATATGGTAATTATACACCCGAATATGCATGCATCCTCAGTATCAGCAGAAAAAGAGTGGTGAGATTACACACACAACTGAGCCAAATATCAGCCCCCCCCCCAGCTTTAGATTCACAAATGATTATACCAAAACCCAAACATCCTGATGACAACAGTACACAACTCTACTCAGCCATAATATGGGAGAAAATGTTAAATGAAAACATTAAGAATCTAACATTCATAAGAATACCTTGTATGGCTCCTAATTAAAATATTCTCGTACTGTAATGTGATTAATGTTTAATAATATGAAAGTCCTGATAAACTAAAGCTATCAAATGGGTGGAATTAGTTGTAGCTACAGTTTTAATGAGCAATTGTATTTAACCAGAAAATGATAATGCATATCACAGCCAGAGTAATGCAACTATTGACAGTAATAATAATAATAAGGCATATTTAAATAGTGCCAGAACCAGGTATCCCTGTTCTGAGGCACTGGACAGTATTATTATCCCTGACTCAGACCTGTTTCCACTCAACACACATCTCAATTCCCAAGGAAGCATACAACCTATGCTGCCATTAAAGGTGCAAAGGGTTACTCAAACACATAGCCATCACATCCTGTCAGGTTCTCATTTCAAATATGAACAGCAAAAAGCATGGACACATAAACACACATGCACACTAACAAGACATTACTTTTTGAGATTTGTGAAGAATTTCTGACTCCATGGCTCACAGGCAATGGCTTCCACCATGGCATTTGTGTCCATATCAGTATCAAAATCAAACACCGGAGTAGTGGCAGACCACAAGAGGTCAAAGTTCACATCTACATCACTGGTACTGCCGTCTGCTTTCACTTGTCTAAAAAATAATGTACCGAAATGTATTATCTGAAAAACAATTGTCATTATAACAAGAGCTTATAACAAAAACACAAAAGCATATTTGGGAACATTCCTAAAACAATATTATTACACTTTCAAAACAAAGGACACTAGTTGCTGTGCACATTTATTATTATTCTTCAATTCTGCAGCACATTGTTACTTGTTAGCACATTTTTTTTATACTGCTCTTCCTATCATTTAAATGTATTTCAAAGTTAATGATTCACTGAATATCCATGGAGGGAAAGTGGGAAGTATTGGTTATATTTCTCCCCCCCCCCATTTCCAACATTGTTATCAATATGCCATTGTTATCAATCAATATATGACACTTGTATATATGTTTCGAAATGGAAATAAAAGATATCTATCTATCTGGTGTGAAATTTTAACAATCTACATACATACTATCCATATGAATATATAATATCTACAGTCATATCAGTCTAACAGATCAAAGGAATCCATTTTTCCAGTGAACACTAAGATGCACGAACAGTCACTGACAAATGAATGTTCAAGAAACTATCAACAGATAGGTTTCTGCCTATATCTCACAAATAAGTTGCCGCCTATATCTGATATAATTGCATTTTAACTATAATGATGATGATGATTGATGTTTTAATGCCACTTTTGTGCACATGGTAGGTTAAAAGGGCCAGACGACCTCCAAAGGTAATGAAGCTCAAAGAAAAAACAACCTTCAGATATGCCCACACCGAGATTCGAAAATGGGTGGTAGTGATCTGTGGTCCAACACGTTATCGGTAGACCACGGAGGGACCCCCAATTTTAAGCCTGACAATAAGCAAAGTGGAGTTTCCATATATACAGAACCCCAGCACAGCAGCTACTGGTTGTCTTGTATTACCTGAGAGATCCTTTAAATTTCAGCGACCACTTCTTCATGGCTTCTTCAACATTAATGCTTAGCCCTCCAGCACTGTACACCATTGGCTGGTCTGTATACAGGGATGTATCAGGTAGAGATGGTAACTCCAACAGACCTATATCTGGAATCTACAAACAACTGACATTTTTATTTTGTAAACAGATTATCTACGACATAAAATCATCTCCTTATTAAACAGAAACATACCACAACATGCTGGAAAAACTGAAATAATATATCCCTTAGTAAAATCAATACTTACATATATATATTTCAATATCTAATTATATTCCTTAGGATATTGACCTGTCGATGTACATACCAGTACGTAGATATACAAGTATGTTATTATAAATGAAATTTCTATTTGTGGGTTAATAAAAAAAGTATTACTGGGGTATTAATCAAGAACGACAGCCAAACATTAAGTAGACATATCTCAGTTTTCAGTAATACATTTTGCATATGATAGCAGTGCAATGATTTCTGATATCTGAACAATGGCATGTATATTTATTTTTAATATTGTACACTTATGGACAAATGGGTCAGTGAGTGGCTCTCATACAGCACTCACCAATGATGAGTGTTAGAAATCACATATACAGGCTGTTCATTTAGTTTTAGAGTAGGGGGAGGCTGAACTAGAGTAGTAGTTGAACATTAAATGAGGCCTCAGGTGAGCTTAAACCAAGAAGGTGTAATTTCGCTGGACCCGAAGTAGCCGGCACTGCAATGGAAGTAGCCGGGGAAATTTGCCGGTGCCTACTTATAATGACATGCTTGCTAATAAGTCCCATGAAAATGCTCGTCAATGAAACACTTTCAAAACATGAACAAGTTTCCAGACAAGCAAATCAAGTTCATGCTGGGTTAAAGTTTATAGCCTCGCTCGGAGCTGGTCAAACCTGGGACATAGGGCCGAGAGAAACACAACTCACAAATACAAGAAAGACCGAAACTTTGTGTACATCATACAGAGGAAATGGTTAACAGTTTGTGGATATGTATTCTGTGTATACGTTCCAACGAGAATCAACTAAAAACATGACTGTACCCTAATATATAGAAGTGTTTGTATGAGTCCTCCATGACGTCTAGCTGTGGCAGCTACAAGATAAAAGCCATCACTGTTACAGCCATTAAAGTAGACTGCATCCACAGCCTGAAAATAGTAGAACATAAAAAGTATTAATCATGTACAATTAATGATTTGTATTAGTTCGTTAACAAGATCAGAAAGAAGACACTCAGACTCAGAGTATATATTGTGAAAGATGATCAAATCTAAAGTGAAGGAGCCCACAAGATGACAGGGTTGGCAGGTTTTTTTACACGGATGTTATTAAAGGAATAATCCACCTTCATTTCAAATCTTGAGGACTAATAGAGCTATACTCACAAATATCATAAATAATGTCAAAATGTATAAACGATCACCCACGTATTAAATAATCCAGTTCAAAGTGCTGATTAATCTACTTTTAATGGCCTGTGGGCACCGCCACTTTGAAGCTAGACAGAGACCGAAAGCTCCTGAATGCTGACGTCACTTCAGCGTATCCAGAAGACCTGAAGTCTGTAGAGCCCATACAAAAGCATGTAAACAAGTGTGAGCAAAGAATTATTCCGGAACTAAATGGCATTATCTTGTTAAAATTACATCATGAATGACATACAACCATATCAATTTGAGCCAGAAGCCACCTGACAAGAGGAAGATGATTCAAAATGGTTCAGAAATTAACGCTCAAGAAAAACTATAATCTGCATCAGTCAAGAGAGCACCAATGCGACGTCAGAGCATTTCAGTTTTCTCCTTCCTGCCTTCAGGTGCAGCCATAATGGCGGCCCTATAGTGATTTTTCCTTATATCTATGATATCAGGTATATTTTGTGATTATTATTGTGGAATTTTTGGTTACTGTTCTAAGCATTACATTTTTTTCTCTGAGGGTGCGTAATTGTAATTACTGCTACTAGCGTTTAATAAAGATATTAGATTAAGTCTCTTCATAGACATTATAATCAGATTAAAAAGATAATTTGAAATTTATAAGAAATGCATTATTTTATGGTTTCCGCAATCAAGGAAATATGTTTTCTACAGGTATATACTATTTATTCACTTTTTAAAATTCTAAGTGGGGTTTTTCCAAAGGCAATAATTTTCGCTCCGTGAGATTTTGTCAAATTCAAGGATATTTCCAGGACCGGGAAAATGAAATCATTATATTCCAGGATTTCTAGGACACCTGATTATTTGTAAAGCTGCACTATCGATTGTCTATTTCTTTGATTTTCGTTTGTACCTCTTCAAAACTATCAAAAGCATCTTCTACTTTCAACCCAAATATAACTACTACATGATCAGCCACCATATTTGAGCAGAAGTAATAACAAATGAGGGATAATTGGCGCATTGAGTGCTCGGACCTTTAACGCTGAGGTACAACTAAGGTTCCGATGCTTGGATACGTAAAAGATATAATTAATAAATTATGTCTATTGACTAGATCTATTCCACATTTTTTTTTTATTTGTCATGAATGTTTTCTGTTATGTTAAGGGGGAATGCATTATATAAGCAATGCTCCAAGCATCCTCCTTTTCAACATTTTACATGTGTTTGCTACCATTAAGATGATGTATTAGGAATGTTGAAAAAAAAAAACGAATATTGAATTGAATGACAATACTATCACTAGACAGTTACGTAGAATTACAATAACCTCAGACTTCGGTAATTTCAGGCTGGTAAACTCCCCCCCCCCCTATAAATGAAGGGATTATTTTGCAAATGAACATACAATCACACACGGTATTGTTTATATATTAATTTATTATGGTAATGTGGTTTACATTTTATTCATGTAAATAACTTAGGTTGAAATATAATAATATAGTTACATTTATCTGTATTGTTATATATCTTTTACATAAATATATTAGAGTCTAGCTGTGGTTTATAGTGATATATCATATGATTTTATGACATGTAGTTTTGTACTTGTATATTGATGTCTTTTCTCCAGTAACGGAGGGTTAACAATAATAGTAATATACACAAAATGTATATTTTCGTAATAAATTGGTTCATTAATTGATAATACTATATAGATATTTTTTATTTATTTATTTCTTTTCATCCGCAAAATGAAGAAAACATGCCATACAATAAAACACTAATTATTATGAACAATAATATACACGAAATATATATTTTCAAAATAATTTGGTTCATTGATTCAATGATTGATAATACTATATAGATATTTTTTTTAAATTTTCATCCTCAAATAAGGAAAACAGGCCATACAATAAAACACTAATTATAATGAACAATAAAAATAATATACACGAAATGTATATTTTCGAAATAATTTGGTTCATTGATTGATAATACTATATAGATATTTTTTTATTTATATATTTCTTTTCACCCTCAAAATGAGGAAAACATGCCACAAACTGTAATTAAACTTGCACAGGTCCATATAATCGGGAGCATGAACGTAGAAGTTGAAATGCACTGCGAATGCCATGTTCGTATTCTCCCCAATATTTGAAAATTCTCTTCTGGAGTTTCCGATATTTCTTTTCTTGGTGACACTTGAGTTTTTCTTCACTCACCAGTCGGACTTAGATATGTACCAATCTTGCCTCATCATGGAGCAGTGTGATCAGCATGAAAATGGCATGTGAGGACACCCCCTCACTGTAGGAATTAGTTGGCATATATTCAAGCTCTTTATTGTTGTAAACAACTCACTGAGAAGTGGTGAATGCTTCATTGATTTCCACACAGACTTCAAAGTACGGTTGGTGCAGGCCAGGGTTACCATGGAGACAATTAGTAATAAGTGTCCAATGAATGACTGATATATAAAAGTTAATCCAGATATTAAACAGCGATCCAGACTTCACTTTAATTCAACATCAGGTTCCATCAATCCATGCACATTCACTGAACTGCGGTCCCAATTTTAGCCGATTATTCACTTCTGATAATATTGTCTTCACTATCCACATAACCCTAGTATTATAAGTATATACTAACATATTAGGCAAGCTACAAATCAGAAATAGCTATAAATGTCTAGGGGCCGAGATTACTATAATTCATGGGGGCCGAAATTACCGAAGTCCGAGGTTACCAATACCACTGACAATTTACGTAGACTAGTCTAGTAAATCTAGTGGCAGTGAACAGTACTTTAAATTTCTTTGTCGGCTCATCACCGTACCTTTGGGTGTTTATCACTTAATGGCTGTGGTTTATCCATGTCTTCTGCATTACTTCTAGATTTCACACCATATCCAGCTGTCTGTCCTGTTCCATCAGACTTCAGTTTCTGTTGCTTACGCCAATTAAGAATATAATAAATGAAGGTTTTTTTCAAGGAATGTAACCGGCTTGGCTGACTGTAAACGCCTAATATTGGAGGCTTGTAATCTGTGAGAAATCTCCAGAATATAATGAACAATAAAATAAAGGCACCAGTCAACACCAACATGACACTATCAGTCTCAGAGTTATTTCACTTGGGAGATAAACATCTATACACCGCTGTCGCTGTTTCGTTTTAATTCGCCAGGTGGCGGCATTGTTTTTCTTCGTTCATTATTATATCTGTTTTCTTCTAGGCACAAATTTCTGAATCAGACTGAGTTCTCCGATCTGATTTTTGATACATATAATTACTATTGTATGTAAAGAAGACGAGGCTGAGTTCCCTTTGTTCAGTTTGTTCAGTAGGCCTAATTAAGTAAATTTAAATTTGTTTGCGAATACTTAAGTGAACTTTTACTTATTCACGAATGGGTTAACTGGTGAATATCCAATAGTTTTCACCCAATATTACTCTGTTGTCCCTCATGTTGTATCCAACTGATTGTGCCATAGACGACAAAATAACGAACATCCGTTCCTCAAAGTGTCCCCGCAGAGGTTCCTGTGGCAAATTGGCTTCTACTGCACTCATGTTTCACATGTCTTCATGTTTCACAGCGAGTTTTGTTTTTGTGGAATGAGTGCATACTCCATCCACTGGCAGATCGATTTGCACAATTATATGCGGCACAATACACCATTTTATACGTTTAACAAAGACAATATAGAACACGTAATACAGGGTAAACAAGGCCACGACGAGTGTTTGGCGTCTATATTTGTCAAACATGACGTCACATTCCGAAGAATCTCGAGTAAAACTGTGGCATATTTGTCCATCTGAGATGCAACAAAGCAAGTTTTAAAACCACTGTAACTTTATTTCTAGGGAAAAGTTAAAATATCTCACTTACATGTTGACTAATTTGGAAACCTGTTCCTGTGACCTTTAATATAATCGTTATTGTATTCTGAAGGGATCGTAACTTAACAGATTCGAAGTAATGCCATGAACAAGAGGCCACTACAGAACAAGCGTGTAGCGTTACTCGCTTAGAAGGCATGATTAGCAGACTCGAAGGTAAACTGCACGAATTGATAGTCCAAAATGCTACAGTTGTGAAGTCATACGCAGGTGTAGTGGAAAACAAAACCTACTAAGCTGGTCAAGGTAAATATCACAAGATGAAATGAGAATCCTATCTACGGAGAGACGGATAGTAAAAATACGAAATGAATATGCCGATAGAGAAAGCAGAAAGGGAAATATCATAATTCACAACCTGCCTGAAATTATGGATGGTTTTAATCATCCAATGATCGATTGAGAGTCAGTTACTACAGAGAAAAATATAAATCACAGCAGCCAGCACTTCACTGATGCAATTAGAGATGCATATTTGTAGCAGCATGTGGCTCAGCCTATAAGGTACAGACATGGGCAAAACCTTCATCTTCTTGACCCGATACTAAGTAGCAGTGAATACTCTATCAGTAACTTAGAATATCATGCATGCATGGGATTAAGGTGTCCACCTTGTACTCATCTGTACTCTGACTGTGGAAAGAATTGACTGAAGGAGGGTACCCCAATATTCAATTACAATAAGCGGGATTGTGCGGGAATAAATGACATTATTATGGACATTGACAGGACTTCAAAATCCATAGGTATGATTACAGAAGAAATGTGGATATACCTTTCAGAAGCACTAGCAGGCCAAATGGAGAAATAGATTCCAAAATAAGTACCCAAAAAGAACAAAAAGACGTAAGATATGGATCACAAAAGAAGTTACAGCCAAACATAGAAAGAAACAGCGTGCATGGAAGAAATATAAAAACAAAACACGTAACAAATCAGACTATACGCGAGCGACAAACGAAAAAAAACCCAGAGTTAACCGTGATAACAAGAAATCTGTGTAGGGACTTTGAGTACAACTTGGCGAAAAATGTGAAGCAGTACCCTAAGGCATCCACAATCATTAGCAAAGCCCGGAGGAGAGATGGACACAACATCGAGGGCAAACTTGATCAGCATCTTCAAGGCTGGATTAGAAAGTTTATGGAAGCTGTATATAAAATTTCACATGACAAGTATCCGCTGTATCTAAATGCTCTGATTAAACCAAAAAATTTACAAATTAATTTAATATCTGATAATAATATATGTATCCCACAATATAAAACCGTCAAGTATGGTAAGAATTCTTTTACCTATTCTGCACCATTTTATTGGAATAAGTTACCAAATATAATACGAAATGCCCGAAGCTTTAGTAGTTTTAAGACCCTTCTTCATGATTGGGTACCATCCTGTAAATGTGGATCATGCCTACAATGTAATATTATTAATAGGTGAAATATTTTTATCATTTTATCATAAATATTTCATTTGTATAAAATCATATCATATGTAATGTTCATTGCACTTGTTATTGTTTACACTTATTTATGTTGATGTAATAGTGATTGTCACTAATGTTATTGTTTACACTTATTTATGTCGATGTAATAGCGATTGTCACTAATGTTATTGTTTACACTTATTTATGTCGATGTAATAGCGATTGTCACTAATGTTATTGTTTACACTTATTCATGTCGATGTAATAGCGATTGTCACTAATGTTATTGTTTACACTTATTCATGTCGATGTAATAGTGATTGTCACTAATGTTATTGTTTACACTTATTGATGTCGATGTAATAGTGATTGTCACTAATGTTATTGTTTACACTTATTGATGTCGATTTAATAGCGATTGTCACTAATGTTATTGTTTACATTTATTCATGTCGATGTAATAGTGATTGTCACTAATGTTATTGTTTACACTTATTGATGTCGATGTAATAGTGATTGTCACTAATGTTATTGTTTACACTTATTTATGTCGATTTAATAGCGATTGTCACTAATGTTATTGTTTACATTTATTCATGTCGATGTAATAGTGATTGTCACTAATGTTATTGTTTACACTTATTTATGTCGATGTAATAGTGATTGTCACTAATGTTATTGTTTACACTTATTTATGTCGATGTAATAGCGATTGTCACTAATGTTATTGTTTACACTTATTTATGTCGATGTAATAGCGATTGTCACTAATGTTATTGTTTACACTTATTCATGTCGATGTAATAGCGATTGTCACTAATGTTATTGTTTACACTTATTCATGTCGATGTAATAGTGATTGTCACTAATGTTATTGTTTACACTTATTGATGTCGATGTAATAGTGATTGTCACTAATGTTATTGTTTACACTTATTGATGTCGATTTAATAGCGATTGTCACTAATGTTATTGTTTACATTTATTCATGTCGATGTAATAGTGATTGTCACTAATGTTATTGTTTACACTTATTTATGTCGATGTAATAGTGATTGTCACTAATGTTATTGTTTACACTTATTCATGTCGATGTAATAGTGATTGTCACTTAGTAATTTGTTGTGTTATTGTTTACACTTATTTATGTCGATTTAATAGTGATTGTCACTAATTTTATTGTTTACACTTATTTATGTCGATGTAATAGTGATTGTCACTAATGTTATTGTTTACACTTATTCATGTCGATGTAATAGTGATTGTCACTAATGTTATTGTTTACACTTATTGATGTCGATTTAATGGTGATTGTCACTAATTTTATTGTTTACACTTATTTATGTCGATGTAATAGTGATTGTCACTAATGTTATTGTTTACACTTATTTATGTCGATGTAATAGTGATTGTCACTAATGTTATTGTTTACACTTATTCATGTCGATGTAATAGTGATTGTCACTAATGTTATTGTTTACACTTATTTATGCCGATGTAATAGCGATTGTCACTAATGTTATTGTTACGCTTTTATCGACTCTAAATAAATTTTTCTTACTCTTACTCTTACTTCACACTCCCTATGATATTCCAGATGCTGACAACAAGAGCTGTATGTTTATCGATGGCCATGCACTTGTTTTTATCTAAGGCAATGAAGGTGATTCATACATTGTGGGAGCGGGTCATGTGGTCCCTCAATAAACTTGCGAATTGGCTTCTGTTTGCCAACTCTCTTTGATTGTACTAACCCCTTGATTGAGTCATCTCCTATATAGTGATCTAACACAACATCAACTCTGGTTATGTTTTCTCTAAAGCGAAGTGTTGCAATTTGCATGAACACACCAGCTAGGTCGTCAAAAGTCTGGCATCCATGGAGCTTCCTAAGGGACTCGATCGGTGCATGGCCAACGATAAACATACAGCTCTTAATGTCTCTGGCTTGACCTTTTGATAGCAATGATACCATTTTGAATCTTGCATGTCCTGTTGATCCATTCAGTTGCCTGATCAGCAGGGACTTAGTTGAATCGCTTTTTGGTCCTCTGGTGCTGTCTACAAGGTAATCTGGCCCCCATCGTGCATAGTTTATGTGGTCATATATTGTGAGCTATGGCAGCGTTGGAGTGATTGCTCCTAGATGTAGAATCCAGTTGCCATCCCTCTCATCTCTGGTGAAATCCAGTATGATCTAAACAATGCTCATAAAAGCCGACCACAGCATGAAGTGTGGATTGTCAGAGTGTGGTTGGTCAAATCCCTTCACGATGGACTCTACCTCATCACTACAAAGTGCATCTGACAGCTAGAAGGCATTTTGGAGGAATTGCAAGTCAAAAATGAAAAAGAGAAGTAAACTTAGTGATCTGAAAATGACAGATGGCAAACTCACAGGTGATGATAAAACAAAACCTGATTTACTAAATTCCTTTATTGTGAGTGTATTCAGACATGAAAGACTTAAAACTATTTAGTGACAGGCTTTCGATTACTTCAGCTAGGAGCGAGTTATAGTCGTTTACGACTCACTGGCTAAAGACTGACTGCCGAATCCCCAATCCAGCATGGTTTTTTACCAGCTTCTGGCTGTGTCCTCGGGTCGATTGCACTGCAGAGTTTTGCACTATGGTCAGCGTTATTGTACTTCTTAAACACATGACCCACACTTGTGTGAAATGCCCCTTCATGTTCATGGCCATGTTCAGCTAGCCATGACTTGAACATCGCCCATTTGAGATGCCAGAGAGCTTCGTATGTAAGTAGCTGTTCTCGGACAGCATGGTACTAGGCCTTGTCATCCAGCATAGTCTGAATGGTTTTGGCTGCATATACACCTGTTTCATTCCATAGGTCATCCAGTCCTGCACTGTCCATGTGTTGGCCAATGCTTTTGAAGAAGTTGAAGCAGATATGGTGTCTTCCAATGAGAAAGATGGCACTTTCAAAGTTGTGATTTGCCCAAACTAATTCCTCGGCCCTGCTGTACAGACGTTGGGGTTAGTAATGAATGAGTGTTTTTGGCCTATGTGGTCTGAAATGGCCACAAAACGACTGATCACTGTGGTGAGTGTATCATTGTCATCTCCTGGTGCCTGGAGAATGGGTAGCATCCGTGCAGTTGCTACAGGGGGTGGGGGTAATGACACTGGTGGCTTCGTTCAGTGCTCCCCCGGAAGGAGCAGGGTGTGTGTCGATGATGTGTGGCCTGATCTACATGTACACATAATGACCGTCAATTTCAGGATCTAAAATTGCTAAAACAAAAGTAATAGCACACTGGAGATGATTTAGGATAGCATAAATGGTTTCAGCATGCTTGAAAGCATATAAATAAACACCAAGATGACTCAAATCGAATATGCTAAGTTATGAAATGCCATTTGGAGAAAAAAATGGCCGCCATTTTGGTTTTCAAATGTTCACTTATTTGGATGTGAAGAATCCTTCAAAACATTTGTTGTGCCAATTATCATGCTTCTGCTGCAATTATAAGCTTCTTAGGCAAATAAACTTGTGAAAACGGCATTTTCTTTTTACCTTGGTGACCTTTATGACCTTGAAAACAATTACCTTAAAACCTAAAAGTAACAATGACATCCACCCACATCTTTTTTGTCATCCAATGAATGATTGATTCCACATGGATATATGTTATTAACAATCGATGCCGTTAACAAAATTCTACAGGCCTTTTCCAAGTTTGGCCGGTCCACTATTAATTAGCTATTGTTGTGTTTTATTCAGTTATTCCACGTGATTCTTTTTATTAATACATTTATTACTCTACTGCTATCTGTTATACCTGTTTAGGGCCACTATGGACTATTCTTAGCGTTGACCTTTAGTGTCACTTCACTCATCCTCTTCGTCCCCAGTGGGACATAAGGCCACCTTTAGTGGCAGCCATTTCTTTATTACTGGTACATATTATTTGTGATATTTATATTCTACTGTTATATCTATAATAATTGTTGTATGTATATTATTTGTAATAAATAAAATCAAACAATCATAAAGATAATTCGTCCAAACAGCCCAAATTAATGGGGACGGGTGGACCTATTTTATGAGATTTGAGTAAGCGTACGTGTAACAATGAATCGTTTGAAGAAAACCCACAGTTTTGCAGTTTTTAATTTATATTTTACGATACGCTTTTTTAAACAATGGATTATGGTATCGCTGCGATGTTCTCTAAGATGTCATCGTTAAATGATATTGTTTTATCTAAACAGTATACTGTTAACTAAGAGCATATAAAAATTATGTGCGCTGTGTATTTACAAACAGGGCATTACTATACAATAGTGCCATCTTTTGAATGTTAGTCACGAAGCTGAACCAATATGGGAATTTTGTACATTCGGTGAGATGAGTGTTTGCTCCAATAGAATTATCAGTATAAACCTCGTATATAATTCCGCCCTAAACCAGTACATCCAGTTAGTATGAGATATTAATATGACGACTGGATTGTTTCAAGGACAATGTCTAGCAATATATTCTGTAGATTAAGTCTTTTTTTTTAATTATAAATTAATAACACTGTTTCTTGAATAAGATTACTTATATGATTATGATATTTTGGATTTATAGAATAAAATTATTCATTTTCAAACTGGTTTGTCGATATAAATCTTTGTGAACTATAACACGACGATAATGACTCCCTATCCAAATCGAGTGTTTCGCCATTTAGTCAACCGGTGGCAGCACTGGTTTTTTCGATATTCGGAGTGTACAAGTAAGCAGCTGCCGATATTCACCCACAAGCTGGCAATGCAAGGGAAACAAGACAATAAAAATAATGTTTTCTTGTCTGAATCGTTTTGAGACCGTTCCTGTCAATACATAAGTTAACAATTGCTGAAAAACTGGTATCATTGAAAACCCTCTCGCCAGCAGAATGTTAAATAAATGAAAATAATATGTCACTTGATATATGGCACGGTCTAGGATATTCAATACAACATTATCCGACCATAAACTCTGTTCACGGGCGCCATGAATGATACTCCCTCAAGTGAAAAAAAAAACAGCTGCTGACGCATCAGTGCTTCTTATCCAATCAAAATCGAGAACAAAATACATTTAAAACTTACATTTGGGCAGTGTGCGCGCAATGTTTTGTATATTGATGAACCAATTCCTCGATTATGAAGAAAACGACGACAAAATAAGTCGTACAATTCACTTGTTTATTTTTTTTATCTCCGAGACTGCTTGTACTATCCGGATATCGAATCAGCGAATTAAATGAGGCGGGATGTTCGACGAGGGACCCATTGTACACGCTCACGACCCCACGGTTTGTATTCGTTCAAATTGGAGTTATACCTAAATACCACTGAGCTTTCAATGAACACATTCGATTTTGCAGGAGCATACTCGTACATCAAGTTCGCGAGACAGCTGTTCTGTATTGAATATGAGAGCAGTACCAGATCCCACTGGAGAATGTATCTGCCAAAATAATACTTGCATGATTTATATCCTGTGTCGGCTGTGTGTATGAGATTAGCTTTAATCATGTTGTCCACAACTGCACGATCTGACATATTATGTTAGTAACAACGGCATTACGAACTAGACACACACACAAAATATATATATATATATATATATATATATATATATATATATATATATATATATATAGAGGCATCTTATTTTACAGACAACCAATGATACCAGTAAGTTTTGGTCTGCAATTAACTTTCTGTGAATCTATTTCAATAAACAATAAAATCTACCACTTGTAGTGGTAGTAGTAGTAGTACTAGTATTAGTAGTAGAAGCAGCTAACCAAGGAGCAAGATATGTTTGGATATCCGGATCAGCGAATTCCTTAAAGAATGAGTGTTTGTTGATACCAGCAGTCTCTTGGGTTTAAGTTATACCTATACATAACCATAATCTAGACGAAAGGGACCCATTCATACATTTAAGGGATGTTACCTAGAATTTGGAATAATATTAACTAGGCCAATATTATGTCATATTTGATCTAGTCAGATGCAGACGTGGGGTCAATTCCATTTTGTTAATTCCAAGTCCAATTCCACTCAATTCCATTACAATTGTATCAATTCCAATTTCAGTTCCGTTTTACTGACTCTTTTCTTGCCTATTAATTTTTACCACGAGTAGGTACTCCGAGTACCTACTTCGAATGCCTACTCGTATAGTTTATATTCTAAGTAGGATTGTCATCGAAGAAATATTTCTGACTTCAAAATAAAATGGTAAATTAATTTGTGGATATAATTTTTTGTAGGATTCCAATTCTATTTTTTTAAATAATCAACTCCAATTCCAGAATTGGAATTGAATTGACCCCATACCTCTCACTAAAGCCAACACTATATCGATCATGATGTTTTATCTAATCAATCCATTCATTGGTTTTGATACACAGAGATATAACTACAATGTGTCCGTTTCAGCTTTCTTATGGAAGGCCGCCAGGTGATTGCCTATCATCATTGACGCCACACCTTTAGATTGCCCACATCCATCATGTTTGATGTAAACGTGTATAGGTATATGAGGTCCAGCCATTGTGTTAAGTAAGGCATGTACGTGTTATTAAACAAATGCTATGTTCCATCGAAATCCAACTCGGTGAATCTCATCTACTATTGTTCGCTAGTACACTTTTCCTGATATTCAATGGACGATCCTTTTGTGCGTAGCCTGCCTGTAGCATCTTCCCTGTGGGCGTGACATATTTGTCACCTACGAAAAGCGGAAAAGCCGTTCCCCACAGGCTGGTGATTAGCCCAAACACATGTACAGGTCTACGTATATATGTATAGATATGTAAAATATTTAATACTTAGATTGATGTATGTAAAGTTTTATTGATTTATGAAGGTATACATCTCAAAGGATGTTTAGATGTTGATGTTATGAGCCAGTGCCACTATATAATATATGTATCCTAAAACACACATTGCCCATGCTAGACATATTCCGGTCCAGATTCATTATGATATCAATGTAAAAATGTTATATCGTTATTACACCATGTTTAACTCTATTAGCTTTGCTATGTATAATGTAGAATCTATATTGTTGTCCTCTTATGTGGTCTGGTGAAACGACCTATTAATTCATACAATGCTGTTTGATGGATTTATACTCGTTGAGGGGTTTGTTACTCCAGCAGGCATCACCATGGATATTAAGCTGTGGGCAGAGTTTTTCCCCAAGTTGTGAGTAATTAGGTTACACTGATATAGGAAAATTGTTGAATGTATAGCTATTATAATATCTACGTGTCATTTGGTGCATCTGAGATCTGCCTGAAAGGTTTTTTAAGCTATATATGTCACTTCACCGCTTCCATGAGTAGGTAGTGTACATTCTGTCACTTGTTTAGCAAACTGTTATGTTGTTTGACGCGTCAAGGACCTATAAAAGCCCTGATCAGAAAAGAACTTGCCATGAGTGTGCTCCGGTGGCCTATGGTTAAGCACCCGGCACCAACGGTCACAGGTCCTTAACCGCTAGGCCTCCGGAGCTCACTTTAGAGATATCAATAGATGATGATGATGATTGATGTTTTACGGCCACTTTTGTGCACAAGGTAGGCTAAATTGGCCGAACGACTTCCGAAGTTAATGAAACGAAGTGAAAGACAAAACAACATTCAGATATGCCCACGCCGGGATTCGAACACGGGTGGTAGTGATCTGTGGTCCAGCACGCTACCGCTAGACCACGGAGGCACCCTAGATATATCAATAGCTCAACCCCCTTATTTATAGAGCCTCAGATATCACGCCATTTGGACCTTGAGTATTTTATTGATCACCCACTCACTCAAAACAACACTACATGTTGAAAATGTATACCAAAATACTCGTCACGTATCAATGATTACGCTGCTACCACTGAACAGATCATAAACACTAACCAACTGGTCCTAATATGCTGTTCTACAAAAGAATCCAACGGATACAAAATATATTCAATTAAGTACCGATATGATCAGATAACTGATGCCTAGCCGCAAGTATCTGGTCAGGGATTGCTGTATAAGCCAGAAGCGAGTGACTCAGAATGGGGGAAGCAAGCAGTGACTCGAGGAAGCAGTGACTCAATGAAGCAGCGTCTTTCGCAGCTCGACACTGCCGCGCGTTACATGATAGACCTTTTGGATAGTGGAAATAAACTCGGCTAGACGTAGCAGTAAAATACATCGAGTCTTCCGTCTTCTGTGTGGGTAGGAACGCGCAATATGAAATAGTAGAATTGCTGCCGTCCGAAATATGGCTATTACGTACGGGCGGCGGGCCTTTAATTCTATAACACGTACTGTTTAATGCGAGCTGTGGTACTCTTTGTACGTGCTTCCTCTTTGTGTGTGTTTTTTGCGTAATATCTGTATGCAGCCACTTCATCGTGGGCCTGACATATTTGTCGCTTCCGAAAAGCGGAAAAAACTATTCCCACAGGCTGATGATTAGCCCAAACACATATATAGATGTACGTATATATGTATAGAAACATGAATGCGTAGAATATTTTATATTTAAATCGAAGTATGTATGGTTTTATTCCTATATAAATTTATGGAGATATAGGCTTCAAAGGATGTTTAGATGTATATGTTCTGAGCCAATCCCATTATATATGTATCACACATATATCACGCGCGCACGCACACGCACGCACATACACACACACATATAAATATATATATATATATATATATATATATATATATTCACACATATTTGTCACAGAACTATATTATTTTATCACCATAACTAGCTATGGTTGAGGGGTGTTTCGCCTTCCGCTTCGCCTCATTATCTTTGGAGTTCGCTCGACCTATTTGGCCTACCGTGTGAACAAAGCGACCGCAAGTTTTCGCATTTAAACATTGTTGACGTTGTTTCAAGTCTATGCACCTCGTTCAGCTGAATTCGAACAAGGAAGTAATCCAACTCAACCGACATAAAATAATGATATTTGTTTCAATACAGCGAGCTGTAAGAGGCCACCCCGTGGGCGCAGTGTAAGGCCAGTAAAGTACTCTAGTATCTCTCACACCTAATAACATTAACTGCTCTTTTAGCGGTAAATGAAAACTAGGAATGTCTGTCAAAACTCTCACAACTGCTCTCTCTGTCGGGTGTTCGTTGTTAACGTGATATCCTGTCATGTCCTGAGAAACGAAACTTTAGTCAGACTTCTTGCTCCTGGTCACGATGTTTAGAATGCCATAGTTCGAATGCGACCCAGTCTACTATAGTAGGGGAGGACTATATATATATATATATATATATATATATATATATATATATATATATACTGCACCGGCTATCTAGCATAATCATGAAAATATTAACTTACATTCGGAAAGGCTATAGTCATAAAATATTTTAAGTGCTGAAAAAGGTATAAGTATTGTAATGCATGTGGGGTGTTATGTGTTTCGTATTATTACAAAAACAGTTAATGGTGGTGTTTGTACATCTTTACTGATGAAGCATCATATATTTACTCTATCTGCCAGCTATTTCGGTACACACAACTATACGCCACAAAATATATTTTCACTTTTAGCCGCTAGTGCAGCATACGGTGTCGCCAGTCTATAGGCTACAGAACGACAGCTCACCTTCTATTCAGCGTTGTCGTGCAGCAGTGTTAAAATATCTGACTGTCTATCACACGCCTGATTCAATCTCACGGTTCACACATCGCCGTTTTCGCTTTCACATCATCCGACCATTCTCTGGTCCAGTGCATGCAACACGCTGCTGTGGACTATGAAAACTAAGGGCTACAATGGTCGGGAAAATATTACCCACTGACGCCTCACTACTCTCACCAAGATACGTTTTAATAACACCAACACGCCAGAACTCGGAGTAGCGGCATACTTCTAAACGAGAAATAAACTAACTTACTCATCCAGCTAAACAGCTGTAACGGGCAGTGTCGGTAAACGACATCCAGCTGTTTAGTGTTAGACACCTAGCTGTTAGCTCAGGCGTATTATGTCCACCGATGCATCCAGTACACAGTCCAGCTGTATCATACCACAATCGCGTCGTTTTCAGAAGATATTATGTTATGATATAGCTCAGTTGTTCCGTTCAGTAATAAAAAAGGATATCGTTGGGTTCTTAGCCGAGAAATGTTCTACTTGTGAGTTGAGTTGAGTTATTCAGCCTTGGCACTAGTCGCACCTGAGACCCATGGCCGAGTGGTGTCTGCCAAGGGAAGCAAATCTCACAAACGCGTACATGTGTTGGATTCGAACCGACATCCTGGAGGTTTGCAGCGCAGTGCTGTAACCACAGAGCCATCGGAACACTTACGATGAAGCGCGCACATAACCAGATTAAATAGTTCCAGGTGAACTTGTGAATCTGCAAATTTACCGGCCAAAAAACACAAGGAAACTGTAACCAAAATCGTTCTCATTCGTCTCCGTGGTCTAACTGGTAGCGCGTTGGACCACAGATCACTAGCATCTGAATTCGAATCTCGGCATTGACATATATGATGGCTGTTTCATCTTTGGCTTCGTTTCATTACCTTTGGAGGTAGCTCGGCCCATTCAACCTACCATGTGCACAAAAGTGGCCGTCATCTATCTTTTAAATATTTTCAATCAAAACTTTTTCTTCTGATATTGTTCTTCTCGGCATTGTACTAGTCTAAATCTATAAATTATATAACCATATTCTATAAACGTATCAATCAATTAATACAATCATAGAAGCTACAACAAAACCATTGTACTTGATGAGTTTGATTTATGGTCGTGTGTTTCAGTGAAACCGCATTACTGGTAACGAAATATATGTTAATATATAGAGATGAGTGCCTGGCAGGGTAAATGGTTTCAATTTTGGTGTAGACAAACAGGTATGGTGTATATCAAGGTTGTAGGACGTTTCGGCCACGGACGTTTCGGCCACAGCCAAACACCCCTGGTTTCGTCACAGAAAATATTCAGGATGGACGTTTTGGCTATATCATATTTTTTGCTTGTAAGTGTTCATAATATGATTTTATGTAATACTTGTAAGTGTAAAATATAAATACGGATAGTTTAAAAGTGTTTAGAAGCCATATTTGTTATGTTTTGTTAGTTTTGATTATGTAAAACGCATTCAACCTCAGGTTACTTTAATAACTATTTGTAATTTGTAATTTTAAGTGGCGTCAACAGTATCTTACTAAATGAGAAACTCTGCAATACAAAGGTATTTGCTGTTCAAACATTTCTTTGGAGAGGCAATTGAAGAGTAAATGATCAATTGAAGAGTGAGTGGTCAATAAACCATATAAATCAAACCGAATTATTTTGTTCTTACGTAATATGGCCCAAAATGTCCACATTGAATATTACCCTAGCATCCGTCTATCGTATACCGGGGAGCGAATATCTTATAGGGTTGTGATTGGGATAATACATACAAACACATTTCGTAATCCATTAAACTTTAAAAAGCAAATAGCTTAGTAGTCACGCTAGCCAAGACGGTTATTGTTCACAATACTCAACCATTTTTATTTACGGTAATTCATTTTTCTACTTCCGGGTGCTGATTACAGGCAAGTTTTCTGTTTCTTCCCGGATTGTGTCCAAAATGTGATTCGATTTCTTGGCCAGATGTCCATTAATTCGCTTAGTGCCATTCGATATCTCGACATCCTTTAGATCGGCCAGAACCGACTGTCGGAATGTCGGTGGCTTTAGCTGGGCGATATTGTGTGTAGTCGGTTGAGCCAGTGCCGGGATTTGGTACTCGGATGCTGACAATGACGCCGACCTACAATTACAGGCTCCTTTGATTCTCTTTATCGGAATTCGTTTCGAGCTCGAAGAAAACTGCCGGATTTGCTGGAAGCGCTTGTTGGCGTTGCACTTCGTGTGGAAGTCGCCCTTAGACGGCTTGAACTCGTTCTTCAGGTACTGCAGGGGCGAGATTTTTGATTCCGGGAACAGTTCGTTGTTGGCGCGACGGTTTACCCAAGTCGGCTTGTCGACTTCGTCGTTCGTCCGACGAGAATACAAAAACCAGACCTCCCGTGTCGAAGTCACTATTAACCAACTGTTGTAGAACAGATAAACGAAGGCACAAGCGGCGAAGACGATAACCGACTGGAGCTTCATAGCCAACATGTCGGCGTCAAAGAAGCTGACGGACACGATGAGGGAAACTAGAGGCACGGCACCTCGACAGGACATCGTCAGAAAACACTGGATCACCTTCAGCCTCTTGATGGATTTGTCTGATCGCCATTGGGAATACTTCTGGACCAGGAAGCCGAAATAGCAGAGGTGGTGGTCTATGGACATTATGCAAATGAGGGCCCTGGTCAGCGGCGCCTCATCGGTCGACAGCAGTACGGCTAATGTAGCAATGGAGAACAGGTGCTCTAAGAGTTGTCGGCTACACTTTCCCGCCATCTTCGCTGTGTCGAAGGTGTTGATACGCTGGAGTCCGATGAACACGGTCGCGCACAGTCGACCAATGACAGCCGCAGACACAGCGGCCGTTACGAACACCGATTGACATGATTGGCTGTTCTCCATGATGAATGGCTGAACCACGGCTCCATTTATTAGGAGATAAAAGCCCGCTCCAAATAGAATTAAACTCACAAAGACATCGGCAAATCTGTAAATAAAACATTGCCACATAAATTGTGTGTGTGTGTGTGTGTCTTTCTACTTAGGTTTATGTTTGTAAGAATGTCTGTCTCTGCCTGTCCGTATACATGTGTGTGTGTGTGTGTGTGTATATATATATATATATATATATATATATATATATATATATATATATATAACGTATCTATATATGTATATCAATCCGTCTGTCTGTCTGCCTGTCTGTCTGCCTGCCTATTTGTCTGTCCGTTAGTCCACCCATTGCCCGTTAGCCAATGTCCACATAATCCAAATAGACATCCATGTCTGTCTGTTTGCCTGTCCGTCTGTCCATCCATCCCTCTGTCTGCTCGTTAGCCAATGTCCACACGATCCAAATAGATATCCCAGTATTACTTACGCCGAAGCTAGATAACTCTGGTAGTTGATGATAAAGTCGTCCGTAAACCTTCGTTTTGGAAGCTGTTTTGTGTCCTTTAAAATCTTCCTGGTCAACGCGTTCGTGATGCAGACATTTAGAAACAGATAGAGAATGACAATAAGATTCACCGTCGCTGATATGATAAACAAGATAATCCATACAGATGGCGTACATGATCTAACAGTACCAGATTCCATCCTCTGTGTGTGGTACTACCCTCATCTGGATAGACACAGGTCTATGGGTACGGTTAACCCGTCAAGAGTGAAGTCCAAACGTTCCTATCTAGTTCTATACGGATATTAAAAGAGGAACTAAATATGGATGGCCACGATTGCTGTAGTCTACATATTGAATAGCTCAGACAGTGTCAGTTACCTGTGATGGGGATTTCCCGTTTGTTCATTACGTATGCCGGGTTAAAAGTGTGATTCGACATCAAGGATTGGTTATGAATGGGCTCTATTGATAGAGCGACTCGACACACACACACACACACACGTGAGTGCGTGCGCGCGAGCACGCACACACTCACGCGCGTGCGCGCACACACACACGCGCGTGCGCGCACACACACACGCAGACACGCACACGACGCACACACACAAAGAAAGAAACAAGAATTTATAGCATGGATGCGTTCACTGGTTAGATAAGACACATCTGAACATCAGTCTTCTTCAATCAGTTGCCCGATGAATTCTCCAGATCTATGTTGTATTCACGATTCATTATTCTCTTTGCCAGTTTCTTTTCACACACTGCCAAAATAAACACACACAAACGCGCACAAACGCACACACACACACACTTTTAAATGGTATTATAAACCAAACTCGTGTCAGAACAGACAGACAGACAGACAGACAACCTGATAACGTTAACAAACACAACCAAGCCTAGACAGATACGCGGAAATACTCAGTTATCATAACAGAATCTGTAATAAAAGAGTGAAATATTATGCAATGTCAATGCCACCATTGGGCTGGCATGGAGGAGTAAACAACTACATTGCGCACGAGCGAAAAACAAACCACATCCTCATATATACTACAACGGGTGTCTTTACTGCATTCGGCCTCTCTCTGTAGGTCATTTGAGGAGTTATTAGGCGTGCGCTGAAAGAACACTCAAAGCAGTTGACCTGGTTATCATTTCTTCTTAATTATGCCGTATATATATATATATATATATATATATATAAAGAGACGCAGCGCACTCGGTATAAAAACATTGCTGAGTTAGTTGTCAATGTGTCCTAAACGACATTTATTTAAACATCACAGTGCACCTAACTCTGGGCTTGGGTGCTAAAGAAAGCATGGAAAATAGATATGAAGATTCTCCAGGACAAAGAGTTTGATAGGCAATAGTGCAGAGTTTGAAAATGATGCGAGATTGAACAGGGTGCCAGTGAAGAGAATTTAGAAGTGGGACTGAATGAGGAAACTGAGGAGACCGTGTGACAACTCTAGCTAAGCAGTTCTGAACACGCTGAAGTTTTAGAATATCCTTAGATGCCATGTTATAAAGAAGAGAGTTGCAGTAATCAAGCCTACTAGTAATGAATGGTGTAGTAATGGTTTTGGCGACATGTCAGAGAAATTTGTTTTCTGAAATTAAAATCGCTATTAAATGTAACACCAAAATTACGCACAGCGTCTGATGGTGTGATGCTATTACTAAGGATGTTCGTGGTGAAGAAACGAGTGAGTTTCTGCGTTGTCTGGATGTACCTATAATGAAATCTGTTTTGTTCGCATTGAGCCAAAGTCTATTGATAGCGATCTGATTATAAATATAGCCTTAGTTGCACACACTAGTGACACATGTTGCCGAGATGTTGTGCTGCAGCTGGCGGCACAATACGCTGAAGAGCAGCGGATCGCCTGAGAATGTGGAGTGTTTCATCTAGCAATGAAAAGCGTTGGCCAGGTCACTTCATTCTGTACGGTGTAACTCCTCCGTTATATTTACCAGATGTGACCAGCGCCTGACTGAAATACACATCTATCTGAGTGAGGCGGAGTTAAGTAAACCATTATTTAAATATGTTGTTCCCGTATTCAGATAAACGCGTCAAGAATGTGTTTTATTGGGCCGCATAGCTATTTGACACTGCTTTATCCCGTTAGCATCATTATTTCGTATGTTGAGATGGTTTGTCTCAAGTTTTGTTGTCAGAGGCAGCGATTACAAAATGCAAAATTGTTATAGTAAGATTATGAAATCGGGAATTTCGCGATATCCTCAATATCACTCGTAGAGAAAGTGGCCTAAATATACATCATTCAACAAATCGTTTAAATCTAGACTTTTACATACATTATTTTTTCTGGAAATTCCAATCCCATGCTATATTTACTCAGCTGTACACGTGACGGTCATTTATTACATAGCGTTTTTCTTTGTGTTTTCATTTAGTTTTTGTATCAAACAAACTGAACATTTCAATGTCCTATGAAGAATGACGTCGAAATGTTTTCGCTAGATGGCGCTGCTATGTCAATAAGTTGTAGCAAAGACTATTTATAAAAAGACGTGTTACTTCGCGTTTTAACGTGGGACGCCATTTTGAATTCATGGAGCATCGGGGTCCTAGTGACCGGAGGTAGATTGTCACGGACAGCGCCCTTCGTTAACATGGCGCCTAATGGCACTGGGTCATTCTGCGCCGCTTTCGGTTGCAGTAACAGAAAAAGTATGCACAAATAAAGACATCCCCGAAAGGAAATGAAAGCTAGTGTAAAAATTTGATATGGTCTGGCTTTTTTTAAATAAAGGATATTTAAATAATAAGCATAACAATTTGAAGTAGACACGCCCCTACTTGACATGACCCAAGCAGTAGGCCCAAGCAGGATCTATCTAGATCTATATTTGTTTCAGACAAAATCTGATTAAGTTTTATTGAACAATATCAACTTACAGTTACATGTACTGGAGCCACTGAAGATGTTATGGGCGGTAGGTATTTTTACTTTATTATTGTTAATAATATAATTGGACTTCTAAAATTACATTACTGTAATCAGAAAATTTTCCCCTAATTACAGTAATTATAAGTAGCTGAGTATTTACATATATGGACTTCTATTTATAATTTAAATGTTATGAAATCAATTATTAAATACCTCAACTAGTGGTAGAAACATGCAGTTTGAAAGATGGGTTATTAATTGTTGTCGTTCAGATATATGATGAGGAAAGATTTAAATTACTTGAATACTAATTGTAGAATGTATGATATGCATTTCACTGAAACGGAATTTATGAACCAGACAACTTATGTAGAATGCTATTTCAACTATACTTGATGTACCACATCCGCCGCATGCATCCACTGAAATCAAAGAGGAAGGTATTAACAGATAGGAGACCTATACAGGAGACAGGGCCAGCTGTGATTGTAATTAATATTTATAAATATTAATGGTGAAAAGTAGTATTATAAAATTAATTAAATAAGAAACAAGGCATCAAACCCATGAAATTTTATCAGCCCATTTCATATCTTAATACAGAAAAGGATTACTAGCACCTGAATTAGTACTTGAATGTTCAGCTCATTGGTATACTTCTCTTTATAACTTAAATGCATATCAAATCAAATTCTTTAACCAACTTGAAAAAAAGGAAAACACGTGTTTACACATTGTGTATGCACTTGGTTCAATCATCATTTTACAAGGTATTGTTCTGTTTCAGTCCTTGAAGTTCTATGATGATGAGATACCATGTAAACAGGCCAATCTCTTGGTTACAGCTTTACTGGTGTTATCTGTTACAGTAGTCAATGCATGTATCTATTAGATCTCTGGGTATAATCTGTCTAACTTTAAATAGTTCACTGATCTGGACTAAATGTCATATTTTTGTAGTAGTGGTTGTTTAGAGCTGGAAGCAATTTGGGTTATTCTGTCCATTTGATAATAAATGACTGATTGTAACTATTGATGAACCCGTGGCACAACAGATTTGATGCCGTTTATTGTATGAAAGTAATAATTTCTCTATCTCTAACATGTTAACGCAAACATAAATATTGTTAATATTCCATGTATATTCTTTGTTCTCAGCTGGGCAGGCCTATATTGCGTAGTCTATATTATTGGGGTGTAGACTTTAAATGAACTTATAATTTTTTTAGTTAATATATGATAAACGGACATGATGAATATATGGTGAATTGTGTTATGGTTGCGTTATAATAGCTGTATATATCATTACATGTATATATCCAAATAAATAAAAATTCATGGACTATGATAAACTGACATGATGAAAGTATGTTTGTATGCATTTACCTCATATATACCTAATTGTTTTCATTAAAAAAAATTACGCCTTACACACACAAAGCTGTGAAATAACCTAAACCACGTTCAATTATTTTCTGATCAGCTGTCAAGTGGTCGCAAATTGTAGGCTATGAATTAATTAAGTGACTGGGCTGTGAAATCACTTAATTATTTATTTACAGTTTCAGAGCTTCGTTTCCTTCGATATCATGTGTGCACAATTAAAGTGTTAGTTAATAAAATAATATGTGATCATGTAACATAGAGTACTAGTATTGGCAATTCATTTCAACCATGCGCACACATGTACACGATCACACATGGACAACCAGAGAGCTTTTGTTTATCTGAGAAATACCCCCGGTCGCTGGAGGCGCCACTGGTTCACAATTCAACATGGCGCGACCAGAGTAACGCCTCTCTATATTTAAGCTCTCTGGTTGTAGTTCGCCGTTCTCAAGCTGGAGAGAATCAGATAGTGTTTCTTTTAATTTAATTTCTTCTACAGTAAAAAATTACACAGTAGTTGATTAAGGTATGTAATTTGGGTTATGTTCGGTTATTAATAATTTTACCGACTTCTAATTATAATTCTGGAATGGAAAGAGATTTTAGTATTTATGTGTTTTTTTTCCGTACGTTGCGCAAGTCGTGAAGTTAAGACTACGTGGATAATAAAGAATTTACGGTAATTCTATGATAAATCCGTTTTCAAGTCCGATAATTTGGATGCTTTCAACTGATCAACCACTTAATTAATGGGATAAAGAAACTAATAATAATAGGAATAATTAAGAAATATATACAGATAGAAATACGTCACATTAAGTATATTGATAAAAGCTTATGGTAAACATTAGCTTAATTAGTGTCCAACCAGTCTATGTATAGACATTACATCTGTTTTAATTATTAAACAATTATACGGCACTTTGAACTTGATTATTTAATATATCATTTAGCGAGTTCATATTTTGTCATCATTGATAATTTGTGTGAACATAATCGTTTTAGTCCTGAGACTGTGTGTGTGGTGGGGGGGGGGGGCAGGAGCCTGACAGAAGGATGAGAGATTTTGATGATAGGGGGATAAATATATTGTCACCCCCCCTAACCTGACACAAAATAGGATATTTCCTGGATATCCTATTTTTGGGGGTAAATTTTAGAAGGCCATATGATCAGGGATCACGATCAAATAAACTAACATATATAATAGTCCTTCTTCTCAAGCCTTTGAGCAGATAACTAGTGTACTAACTAATAGATGAGAAGGTGGCGCTCCTAGTAAATCAAAATAGAACTAGAATAGGAAAATTCATTTATTTTATTTTTCTATGTTATAATCAACAATGAAAACAAAAACCATTCGATAATCGGCCCAAAAATATAGATCTGACCTGCCTGTTTTAACAGTTTATTGATATGCTTTTGTAGTTCCAGAACTAATATTACTAGAAGGCGTTGACAAATGCGTTGTCAAGCATTAGTTTCAAGAAATGGGGGGATTGAAGAAACTTGCCATACACAATCTTTGATTCGGACTTGTCATCCCGTGTTCACGAGCATCCCATGCTGAAGTAGTGATCATAATGTCACATAGCATGTTCTAACATTTCATCTAATACAGAATCGTATACGGATACACTATGATAGAAAGTGTGCCCTTCTATAACAGTTTAACACTGTATAACTCTTAGTAGTAGATCGAATCTCATTGCTGTATGTATCTATTTGAGCTCGTTAGGCTGTCGTCCATCCGCAGTATGTATCAAGTGTGACTAGCGCCGAAATTAAACTCGCACTCACTCACTCACTCACTCATTCAATCAATCAATCAATCAATCACTTACTACCATTTTCCAACATACCTATACGGACGAGTTGCAAGAAAAATATTTACCTACTCACCACTCACTCACTCACTCACTCACTCACTCACTCACTCACTCACTCACTCACTCACTCACTCACTCACTCACTCACTCACTCACTCACTCACTCACTCACTCACTCACTCACTCATTCAATCGCTCACTACCATTATCCAAAATTCATGTACAGACGAGTTGCAAGCAAGTTACTCACTCACTCACTCACTCACTCACTCACTCACTCAATCGCTCACTATCATTATCCAAAATTAATGTACGGATGAGTTGCAAGCAAATTATTCACTCACTCACTCACTCACTCACTCACTCACTCACTCACTCACTCACTCACTCACTCACTCACTCACTCACTCACTCACTCACTCACTCACTCACTCACTCAATCAATCAATCAATCAATCAATCAATCAATCACTCAATCACTTTACAATTATCCAACATTCCTGCACGGGCGAGTGGCAAGCTAATTATTTACCTGTTCCCTAGCATTTGATCTGTTTACATGACATATCAGGAACCCATGATCTTGCCATCCAGAATAAACTCCCAGACGTCATGTTGGTGGAAAGTCACGGCTTTGTTCTTGCTGCGATATTGGGTTTATTATGGAGATATATCTATTGATCCAAATATATCCGTCTGAATCTTTCTTTTTTCAGACATAATTAGGTAGAGGGAAGTCGGATAAATGTCCTGCCGTGACAAGATGGCTGACAGCTATTTTATGATGAGTCTGTTATGGATTTTTTGGGCCATGTGGCTTGGTTCGTACAGCGTTTGACCGGAAGCTGGGAGTCACTCGGTTCGAATCCACTAATTTGCCATTTTGCCTTGCACTTACTCGCTCAGTGACTTAAACGTTAACAACAACAACAACAACAATAATAATAATAATAATAATATAATGTGCAAAATCACCGTTATAAACCTGACTGTCTTTCCCCCAAAATAACATGGAGTTGTTCTATATTGTTTGAGATTCCCAAAGTGGGTGGTACTGAGCCCTTAGGGGCTGTTAAACAGTCCAGAGGGTCGGCGAGGACAAAGAGGCGGCAGGGTAATGGGCATCAGTACCATGTAAGCGTATTTTTGTACACCATCTATATGACAAAATCACACTTTTGCTTTATATTTTACAAATAATTAAAATAGCGTAGAGTTATTGACGAAATTATAGTTTTATTTTATTTTCTAATCCGAACTTTAAAAGTCCGAAACGTTTATTTGTTTATTGGTGACGTTGTCTAGACACGTAATACACGTCAGCTAGATCAGACAGTGGACTAAGGTGAGGATTGGGAAGCATCATGTTTACACATCTTCAAGGGTCAAGACTCTAGGTTTGTAAGAATTACAAGTTGTCTTGAATGTTGTAATGTATATTTAAAAATGTGATTGAGTGATATTGCTTGAGGGATGCCATAGAGTGTGGAAATGTAGCTGAGCTGAAGCTCTAATTTGGACGATTTTCGCTGTTTTTATAACACTCACTTCGATAATAAAGGAGCACCTCCACAACATGTTATATTTATTCTGGTATATTTTATTTTGGTTTACGTGTTTTTATAACAGTTTTTATTGTTGGAAATACTCTATAAAATATAAACGTAGCCCTTTTCAACTTTCGAATCGACGGGTGAAACTGGATACGCGTACATTCTACAATAATGTTCTCACCGTAAATGCTAGTTTTTAGTCCAAATGTAAAGGCATTTATTTAAAATTCTTTCACTGGGTATTTTTAGTGGGTTCAGTATGTACTTCAGCGATCTGTTTTTCTATCTCTCAGTACAACAATAAACGTATTAGTAAAAGTATTCGAGCATCATTCAGCATAACAACAGTTACGACGTCAAATCATTAAGCTTAGTTGGCGGTCCATAGGTACGATTATTTATCTCCAAAGTTCAACTCCTTATAGTCAATCCCGAAGGTCGTACTGTGACACCATTAAGGTGGGCCTCGTGCTGTCTATAAGAGTTCTTTGCGGTTTTTCTTTTAGATTTAATGCATTTAACCAAAAGTCCAAATTTTCATTAAATTCGTCATTATTTAACAGTTCTTGTGTTATGTTCTTCTAATTATCCGTAAAATATATCAATCAACCCCCAAAATGCCTTTTTTAATTCGACATTATTTAACGTACGGAAATCTGGAGTGCGGATACTTATTAGCTGTTACTTTTAATATTATGAAGAATTTTTAATATTAAGAATTTGACTTTTTTGTTTTACATTCTTACTTGTTTTATCGTGTCGTGCACCTTTTATTGTAATTGCGTTGGTAGTATATTTCTTTACGTGTTTTCTGCTTGATTATTCTGCTGAATGTTCCCCAAAAGAAATTTATAATCTTTTTGCAGCAGAGTATAATATAGCCACAGCACAGCGAATAAATAAGAAGTGTAGATATGGATTTGTATCAGTGCTGAATAACCAACAGCAAACCAATGTGTCTATCGCGTGGAAGAGTTTATCAAATGAAGTCACTAAAACTTTCAAACATTTGAAGAAAATACGCTCTGATTAAGCAGACGATCTTAGCATATTTTCAGAAATTTCCCGAAAACTTACGGAAACGGAAAGTCATCGGAAATATGTCTGCAAGGACTTCACAACAAACCAATGATGGTATGAGTTCGTCGTACAACATCTCACTGCTTATTCCTAGATTCGGTAAGCCTCATACAAATTGGAGAAGAGCTTATCCAGTTGGGCAGTAAGTGAGGTTCTGCGCACAGTTTTACACAAGTTACATTGGACAAATTATTAAGCCTGTTCTTCTCCAAAGAAGAGCGGATGGAATGGCTAAAACATTGAAAACATATTGCGTAACACGCGTAGGATAACTGAATTTGACTTACAATTAGACGTGTCCATTATGTCAGGACTGTTATCTGCAAGACAGCTAAAAACAATTAAAACGGGAAGTCGGTAATTCGCGTTTTGAGAAGTATTTCAAGGGGAAAGGCTTCGCCGTTTCCAACGTCCTTGCTTGTGCAACAGATGAGACACAATCGATGACCCGTCGTCATTCTAGTTTCATCGGTTTATTGGAAAAAAAACCCTCTTTTGGTGCACTGTGAAAACAGAGTCAACAACTCGTCGACTTCACACATCATTAAGCACTGTTACAACAGCAGTAAATAAAATCAAGGTACATGCTCTCAATTCCTGACTTTTCCCACGGGTTTGCACTGAGAAGCATGAAGATTTTGAACGTTTGTTTTTGCACCCAGAAGTTAGATGACTGTCGAAAGACAACCGCCTGAGATGACTCTATTCATTTTCTGTTCTCTGTGATGAACTGAGATACATAAAACATAACATAGCTTACTTTCCAAGGTTCAACCTAGTTAATTTGAAAATTCAAGTAAATTATGTTAACCTTATCAATGTCAAATCAGTCCCCCCAACGTTTCTTTCAACGTTTCTAGTTACATGTATTCAAACATAGTGTATCTCATTGTGAGTTATTCCAGTTCACGAACTTCTCTGAATTGGAGAATGGCATACCAGATGATGACCTTCAAGTGTATATCACACCTGGATGAGCTGGATAGAGAAATTTCAGTATTTTTTTGTTTGTTACGTAAAATACCAAACTGAGCAATCAATCCATTTCTGGATATCAGCAATGAGCAAACGGGATTAGTTGAGGAAAAAACATTTCTGAGCGCTACACTGTACTGTGGAATAAAGTCAAGATGTACTTTATTAGCTTCCGAACATCATATTTAGTAGAGCGAGGCTTCAGTGCAGTCACCCAGCTTCTTTCCCAGCAAAGAAACAGACTGAAAATTACTTAATGTAGGAATCTAAGACTTCTTTTTAGTGCCGTTTGTGTGTGTGTGTGTGTGTGTGGTGCGTGCGTGCGTGCGTGTGTGCGTGCGTGCGTGCGTGCGCGCGCGCGTGTGTGTGATGGATGGCATGGGAAGCAAGGGTGGTAGCCTGTAGAAGTTTGGGAACCTCTGTTCTATGATAGCACAGCGCTTCCCAAACTTCTACGGGCTGCTATGACATATGCTTCTCGGGAGAAAAACCTCTACCCACAATAATGCCAGGATCAGGGATTAAATCCCGAACTCCCGCATTCTATCTATGACCATGAGTAATTGGTGCCACGCCCGCTCACTCAGCTAAAAAGATGGCTACTTTATGATTATCCTGGATTATGCCCGTAGAACTGACAGATCGATCACTCTACTGACTCACTTATGACCAGTTAACAAAATGGCTGATCCCTGAATTCATATATCGTAGCCAATATCTAAACTAATATAATCATATTACAAGCTCAATGATAATAACAAAATGACGTATTCACAGCAGCAATGCTAGATTTTGACCATATTGAAGATTTATTGTAGTAGTAGTAGTAATTGTTGTTGTTGTTATTGTAGTAAGGTAAAATAAAACATTTCTTTAGTGCACCCCTCAATTTGTATTAGTATAAAATGTCTTCATATACGAGAGTGAAGATAATCCAACACCCCCTTCTGTGAGTGATGAATTATAATATAATGAGATGCACGGTTTGGATCCAGCTGTTATTATCTGTTGCATGATTATTTCTAGTTATGGCTAACATGCAGTAGATTTAAACGATACCCTCTCCAGATAATTGACGATGGCACTAAAAAGCACATTTATTTTAAAATAGACTGTGATCAATGTGCAACGTCATTGGATATGTCGAACCGATGAACATGACAGCGCCATCTGGCGAATGTTTTGTGTTTAACCGTAAAGGCCTCTCATGTGACCTACTTCCGTGGTCTAGCGGTAGCGTGTTGGACTACAGATCACTACCACCCGTGTTCAAATCTCGGCGTGGGCATATCTGAAGGTTGTTTCGTCTTTGACTTCGCCTCATTACCTTTGGAGATCGCTCGGCCCATATAGCCTACGTTGTGCACAAAAGTGGCCTTAAAACATCAATCATCATCATGGACACACAATAGACTAAATGAACCGAATGACCCCAAAGGTAATTAGACGAAGTGAAAGATGAAACAATCGTCCGTAATAGCCAATTTGGGGTTTGAACCTCAACGAAATAATGCACTTAAGCGAGAGGGGGGATTGCTGGTCGAAGAGAATGATATAGATGCAAAATCATTGACATACTTTAGTTCTGTTTATGCCTGCGCACAGTTTCGAGATCGTGAAATAAATATATAATTTATGTACTTTTCCAGCCTTATATATATATATATATATATATATATATATATATATATATATATATATATAAGTAGAGATTAATACTCAGATTTATTACTCAAGTGAAAAACTACCTTGATTTAAAGATCCTCATTTTATCTGATAATTTATTCATGTCCACAATATGTTGTTGTTCATTCAACTGCCGGTATCATCAACAAACACTTCAACTGACACTCATATCTCATATCAACTGCTGAGATCATCAACAAACACTTCAACTGATACTGACTGGTATCTCATATCAACTGCCGGTATCATCAACAAACACTTCAACTGACACTTGTACCTCATATCAACTGTCATATTTTCGTCAGTAAAATGGACATCACAGAAACATTGAATGTCATCTTTATGCATCCTTCGGGGGGGGGGGGGGGTTACAATATGATGTAAGGCTGTAATTGTGATCTTTATTATTGACGTGGCCGCTTCATTTGAAAACGTTGGCCACAATGTGTTTTTTCCATTGAATTAGA
>JAODUP010000517.1:195000-207500 GCA_025642065.1 Paralvinella palmiformis | reverse complement strand
TTTATGGTCGCTTTCACAGATAAATAATTATTATCTTTTAAATCATTACAGGGTTCTTACAGATATATTATTTTGGGGTATTATTATATTACATATTATTTGTACAGCGCCTATGAATGGCTCCCGCTAGTATGGGCGCTTTATTAAATATACATTATTATTAAATACAACGATTTACTCAAACCTAACAGCTAATCCTCATACGTGTCATGCATTTCTTCACTTAGTGGACCTTGATCGTGCTCAGTTCGGCTCCCGGCGATTGGCTGAATAATCTGCATATTATAATTACATCTAAGCCAGTGCCTTTTATCCACACTTAACATTGACTGGCACACGCACGCACGCACAGGCACACACACACGCACAGGCACACACACACACACACACACACACACACACACACGCTAAACTTATCATTGGAATCCGTTGATTGTGACCATAAATCACCTTGTGAAGCCAATCTCTCTATACATTCCCCTCGTCGTTGATTGTTAGCCATTTTTTACGTTCTTTATGCAAAGTGTCAACTCCGGCCATGTTTTGGCCATCATTCTCTGCCACGTCATCACCGAGGATCGTCAATTGGTTTTACTTTTATTTTTTGTTTCGTAATAGAAATGAGTCATTTTTGGCAAACGTCTAATTCTGGCATTAGCCATAAATTGCCTCTATATCCTGTGATTGCTTTGTGAATAGAATGATGGACAAAACGCTCTGTTGTCGTATTATATTTCCCCTATACTACATTTAATACATACATATATACATACATACATATATATATTATATATATATATATATATATATATATATATACGTGCATACATACATACATACATACATACATGCATGCATGCATGCATATATACAAAATACATGCATACATACATATATAAATACATAAATACATACACACTCACTCACTCACACACACACACACACACACACACACACACACACACACACACACACACACACACACATATATATATATATATATATATATATATATATATATATATACATACATACATACTAGACACCTACACGTGTTGGGTTAACCCGAACGGGTTGCTTGAAAAATATGCTCACCGTTTCTCTTCTTTAACATTATCTTTATTTATTTAGTGCATAAACCACAACTCAAAAATATAGTGAAAAGTAATAACACCCAAAGACATTAGATATATATGCCACTCCCCCCCCCCTAACCCCCCTCACAGGGGCGGTCCAGTATGTGTTTATACAGCTAACAGGTCAAAAAGAACCTGCTATAATAACAGGAGGTAGTTAGCGCCTGGGACTCTACAGGGAGGTGATGTGTTAGCATAGCTGTTAATTAGTAAGTACGTTTACTGCTTATACATATGTACTCATGATCGTGGTGTCCAAGTGCTGTCATGGTAACACTTATCTGGGCATACTTAGAGGCCGATTATAGATGTAAGCTGGGCTGGTAAGGGATCCTGACTGGAGTTGTAATTGTATTTAAAGAAATTATGGAGGTATATAGGCCTACTCAGGTAAAACATCAATTAACTGCACAGCGATGTTACTGGGAATGGAAGGTTTTGGTGAATTAATAGTAATTGACTATGTTTGGAGGTGTTATATAAGATGTGAGAAAAATTAAGTCAGTCTTTCATTGCTGATACATGCTGCGGGGCATTTGTTACTATTGGATATTAGTAGATATTGTGTTTTATTGAAGACATTTATCTAACTGATTGGAGGTACGGGTTTCTGTCTGCCTCATCTTCATCATTATCACCATCAACTGTCTCTACTTTGCTATAAATTTTATTTTACATACATACATACATACATACATACATACAAAAATACATACATACATGCATACATGCATGCATGCATGCATACATACATACAGATAAACGGACAAACAGATATACAGAAAGGCAGACAAAAAGACGGACAGTCAGAAAAATACACAGATCGACTGATAGATAAAAAACGTATAGAAAATATAGAAAATAGATGGAACGAAGGATAAAATATAAATTTTGTATATATATATATATATATATATATATATATATATATATATATATATATATATATATATATCGCGCGCGCAAACACATACACACAAACACACGCACTAGTTCTAATATAGTTAGAAAACAGTACAGTTTTGGAAAGTTTATTTTTTTACAAGCCTCACCATCTGGATATGAAAGACATTGTTCTAAAAATATGTTTTAATCATGTGGCAGACGATAAGTATGCCTATTAAAAGGGTCCCTATTTGATATATAGACAGTTAGAGGTGTGCAATACGCATGCGTCAAATAACGAGAAGTTGTCTTACGTTATTTATGAAAATCTCCTAATTACTTTCATCAATGTCACGTGACTTCTTAACAGGACATGTTGGTATTGATAATGTTAATTCTATTGCCATACGCAACGCCACAGGATATATAATTTGGAGAACTAATTATGTCATGATAAATTTGGTTATATATATATATATATATGTGCGTGCGTGCGTGCGCGCGCGTGCGTGCGTGCGGGTGCTTGCGTGCGTGCGTGCGTGTGTGTGTGTGTGTGTGTGTGAGACATTGTCTTTTATGAGTCTCTCCCATATATCCAGAGTTGGATGTTCAGTAAAAGTTATTGCTTCGCTGGAAACTTCGTTGACGTTTCCCCGCAAATCTGAATCTTCGCAGACGAGTGACGTCATAAACACGCCAACACGCCACAGATACAAGTATGACCATGTTATCATAATTTTTCAAGAATTATTTCGACTAAATATTAGACAAAGAATCTATTCGAGAATTTTACTAACAATTTATAAATCTCACTATGACAGTCCACTGGATACCCGTGTTAACTAGTGTCCGATAGAAAGTCATCTCCAAACCTTTTTAAATGTTACTGTAAAGTGCCTGTGAATGACTTCTGATAATAAAGGCAGTTTATTAAATCTACAGTATTATTATTATTATTATTATTATTTGTATTATTATTATTATTATTATTATTATGTTGTTGTTGTTATCGTTGTTGTTCCTGTTGCTGTCAGTTTTATTACAGTCTGTGCTTTGTGAGATATTTCATCCGGTAGTGGTTGTTGTTGTTGCGGCTGTTGCTGTTGCCGTTGCTGTTAGTTTTATTACAATCTGTGTTTTGTGGGATGTTTCATCAGGTAGTTGTTTTTATTCTGTTTCATGTCTTACATGTGATCAGCCTCGAGGTATCACAGACCACTTAATTCTGGCTGCTTAAATATAAATGTGCATTCGAAAAGACATACAGGACTTCTAGGAAATCAGAGGAGGCGTAGAACTGACAATATGGACAACTTTACTCTACATAATGTTGACGTTTTAATTGACAAGTTTGTCTACAATTTCAAAGCAAGCCTTATTCATCCTGATAATAAATGCTAGCCATCCCAAGGTTTTGTTCTGAATCAAATATAGTAACAGTGTAATTTAAACTCGATAGTAATTAACTATATCTTGGCTATGTTTGTACACCTTGTCAATTACATAGAGGTATAGGTTTACTGTAATTGTGCAATATAGTATTGTTTATATATCTTTTACAACAACAGCTAATAATAATAATACTACCATTAGCTACTATTGGAATGCATATCCCCAAATAAAATGACTGATTGGTTGATTGAAATAGTATTTTGTCAGACTTGGAGAAATATCTTTAAATTCCTTATATGTATATATGTGTAGGTCTTAACTGTAGCTATTTAATAACTGGTTTAGCCATCGTTTAATGGCAATTATTAATTAAATATCTTTATAACGTAGAAGAAAAGATTAGAATGAAAATATCCAAACAATCGGTTTCGCCTTCGGCTCCACCTCTTCCCAGACTACATCGTATTACAATAATTGTTCTCTGTCATCACAAATGAAAGGGTAAAAGGAAGCTAAAAGGCAGTAATTTTGTGACTAGATTCTATTTCCATACTTTATAAACCTGCAAAATGACAAAGTTTGACATTATCTAGTCTACAAACCAAATATGATTATGTCTGATTACATAATACGATTACATAATATGATTACATACTATGATTACATAATATGAATGTAGACATATAAATTACTATGACATTATAATAAAGCGACTTATAACTGCATACAATCAGATGATAAATGTTATCTGGCGAAGTGTTGTGGATAGGGTTAAGTTAGGTTAGGGCTAAGTTAGGTTAGAGATTAGTTAGTTTAGGGTTAATTTAGGTTAGGGGTGAGTTAGTTTAGGGGTTAATTTAATTTAGACGTTAGCTAGTTTAGCGCTAAGTTAGGTTACAGATAAGTTAGTTTAGGGTTAATTTAGGTCAGAGAAAAGTTAGTTTAGGGTTAAATTAAGTTAGAGATAAGTTAGTTTACGGTTACGTTAGGTTAGAGATAAGTTAGTTTAGCGTCAGGTTAGGTTAGGGTTAAGTTAGTTTAGGGTTAAGTTAATAGTTAGAGAGGTAAGTTAGGTTATGGTCAAGGCAAGTTATGGATAAGTAAGTTTATGGTAAGTTAGATTATGGATAAGTTAGTTTAGGGTTAAGTTAGATTTGGGCTAATTTAATTTAGGGTTAAGTTAGATTATGAATAAGTTGGGTTAGCGTTACGTTAGGCTTAGTATACTTTAGTTTATGATTAAGTTAAGTTATGGCTATATTAGGCTTAGGCTACGTTATGCTAGGGTTAAGGTAGGTTAGAGTTAGTTTAAGGTAAAGTTAAGATAGTTTAGGGTAAAGTTAAGCTAGAGGTAAGTTAGTGTAGGGTTAAGTTAGGTTAGGCGTACGTTAGGTTAAGGTTACGTTAGGTTAGATATAAGTTAACTTAGGGTTAAGTTAGGTAAAAGATAAATTAGTTTAGGGTAATGTTAGGTTAGGGATAAGTTAGTTTAAGGTTACGTTTGGTTAGAGATAAGTTAGTTTATGGCTAAGTTAGGCTAGGGTTTAGTTTGATTAGGAATAAGTTAGGTTCAGGATAAGATAGTTTAGGGTTAAATCAGCTTAGGGATCAGTTAGATTAGGGTTATGATAGGCTTATGTTACGTTATGTTAGGGCTACGGTAGGATAGGAATAAGTTAAGTTAGATTTAAGTTAGGTTAGGGATAAGTTAGTTTAAGGTTAAGTTAGTTGAAGATTAAGTCAATATAGCAGTAAGTTAAGTTAGAGAAAGGTTAGTTTAGAGTTATGTTAGGTTAGGGATAAGTTAGTTTTTGGTTCAGTTTCCTTCGGGATTTTAGTTTATGGTTAAGTTAGGTTAGGGTTAAGTTAGTTCAGGATTAGGTAATTTTGTTGATGAAAAAGTTATGTTATGGTTGAATTAGGATATGAATAAGTTAGTTTAGTGTTAAGATAGTTAGTTTTGTGATAAGTTAACTCAGGTTTAAGTTAGTTTAAAGATAAATTAGTTCATGGTTATTTTAGGTTAATGATTAGTTAGTTTCAGGTTAAAATAGGTTAGAGATAAGTTTGTTTAGGGTTTAGTTAGTTTTGGGATACGTTAGTTTAGCATTAGGTTAGGTTAGGGTTAAGTTGTTGGTTGAGGGATAAGTTAGGTTATGGTGAAGGTAGGTTAGAGATAATTTAGTTAGGGTTCAGTTAGATTAGGCATAAGTTAGGTTAGAGTTAAGTTAGGTTAGTGTTAAGTTAGTTTAGGATTTAGTTAGTCTTGGGATATGTTTGTTTACGGTTAAGTTAAGTTAGGGTTAAGTTCTTTTACCGTTAAGTTAGTTTAGCGTTAATTTAGAATAAGGTTGGGTTAGGGTTTGGATTAGCATTAAAGCTAGGTCAGAGTCAACGGTTAGGTTAACTGAGCTTGGGGTCAGGATTAGGTTATGGTTGAGTTCCAATATTATGGGTGTATATAATGATGTAGCATGTCTATTACAAAATGTCACTAAAGTGTATCAAATATTACAAATTGAAGTAAATATAATATAAACATTTGTTATTTTACATGTGTAAATGTGTGCACACGCGCGTACGTGCATGCGTGCGTAACCGGCCATATGCTGGCTAAATTTTAAATATTAGCAACTCGATAAAAACTGATTTAATACCGGCAATCATAGATTGATGTAGACAGATATAAACTGACTTTATACCGAGTTGGAATTTGTCAGAAATACTTGTTGTGGTTCACTTAGAGACAGAGTTCTTCTAATAGTATCTTTTACATTTCGAGAGCAATCGAATTACAGCCAATGTAAACACCACACACACACACACACACACACATACAGAGAGAGAGAGAGAGGGAGAGATGGAGAGAGAGAGAAAAACACACACACTCTCTATCATGCATGCACATACCGCCCACACAGACATAAACTACCGATCATAGTTATCACAGTAATATGGACCAGGGCCTATTTATAGTCTTTCTTGTATTAAATCCTAATTCCACGGAGGCCACCCTTCGTCATAAATCACCCCATTATTGCAACCGTCTTTAGGCATTACGCCGACAATGTTGCAATTATTAACATCGGCTATCCTGTTGCAACATAGATCCCTGTCTAGTACACATCCGGGTCAGTTTTATCGGGTCAGATCAAAGGGCACGATGTGGAGCGTATTTAAGTGAATCGGGTCAATATCTTTGTTACGTAAGTCTAGCAACACAGCTGAGTAATACACTCACCATGTAGCAGTTTAGCCATTGTGCTTGCATTTCTTTGGTAGAAATAATACAATAGAAATTGTACGATTACAGGATGTTAATCCAAAGAGGTGTTCGTCGGAAAATGTAGGACTTTATCTGTCCTATGCATATGGTAAATAGATACGGAAGTTGTTCCATGTGTGTATGTGTGTGTGTGTGTGTGTTATTATATTTATTTTTGCCAATGATAAATGCTTTTCCGGCACCTTCACGAAACATTACGTAGTGTCGAAATCCCCAAAACAACATTTTGTCTGGTTAATCGCATTGATTAGAAGTTACTTATCATGATTCTATTTTCTGATAAACAATTTGAAGGAATTCCCCTCCCTCCCGAACCCTCGCCCCAAAACCTGATATATTAAAAGATCTTAATATCAGCATTACCCTCTTTGTTTTGTGTGTGTGTGTGTGTGTTCATACGCACTCCCTCTAATCGTACCCGTTATTATAATGATTAAATTCTAGTCTAGTCACTCTATTGGGCGCTTTCTAGTTAATATTTGTGTTTCAACATAAAGAACATCTCTGGGGCCATAAAGTTGGACTTTTTGATAGTCTGTCGGTCATTTTTGTGGTCAATAACCGGACTACTTTCGTCATCGTATAAAATGTGCTCACTGGCTACCCAGAATGCTTTGGGCGAGTTATATGAAATGGTAGCGTGAAGCGTTGCCCTGCCATCAAAATGGTCACAGTGTACAGGCTTTGTTGACATCTTAGCAGCATTTATCTGACTCATTTTAGTTAGTATTCTGTTATAAAACTGGACATCTTATTTGTTCTTTTTAACGCGACAAACATTTGTTTATAGTGTTGTTACACCATTATGTATAAAATAATGTGACCTATCATTTGATGCCGAGATGAGAATGGTAAACAAATGCTACTTATGACAAAATAGTTTAAATTTTATTGATCGTTTTATCGTTTCTTTAGATAATTTTGTTCGAAGTGAGTTAATTAACATTACTTGTTTAAAAATATTATTTTGTTACATAATATATCTGCATTTGGGAGAAGGGGAATTCTATGTACTGTGTCCAACTTTTTTCTATGCATGAAGAGAATTTCTCTCTCTCTCTCTCTCTCTCTCTCTCTCTCTCTCTCTCTCTCTCTCTCTCTCTCTCTCTCTCTCTCTGTGTGTGTGTGTGTGTGTGTGTGTGTGTGTGTGTGTGTGTGTGTGTGTGTGTGTGTGTGTGTGTGTGTGTGTGTGTGTGTGTGTGTGTGTGTGTGTGGTTATTATGAGTATGATTTACCTATTTATTTCGGTATTTATCTGGAAAATATCGACACTTCTCAATAGTTTAAGTTTCTGATAAATGCATAACTGTATGAAGCTAAATACAGACACATTAACTAAGACAATGCTAGCTTCACCTTTAAGAAAGACTGACGACCGGTTGGTAGTATTAATCAATAGTATGCTGTCGATCAGCTGTCAGTGTTCATCTGATTTGGTCAACAACGAACGTGACTCAATCTGATACCAGCGCAGATGGTGTAACAAGGTCACAGCAGCGACATAGGCAAATTGTTCATCACCTCACTGGCTTCGTTTAGTCATAAACGATCTACGGTGCGTAGGTGCGTGCGTGCGTGCGTGAGGGAGTTTGTCAATTAGTGAGTGAGTGAGTGAGTGAGTGAGTGAGTGAGTGAGTAAGTCAGTCAGTCAGTCGTGAGTGAGTGAGTGAGTGAGTGAGTGAGTGAGTGAGTGAGTGAGTGAGTGAGTGAGTGAGTGAGTGAGTGAGTGAGTGAGTCAGTCAGTCAGTCAGTCAGTGAGTCAGTCAAGTCAGTCAGTCAGTGAGTCAGTCAGTCAGTGAGTCTGAACGATACACTGACATGGAAAGATGATTTATTAGCCCAGTCTTTTAGAAGATAATATAGTCATGTTCATTAGTCGTTATATATATATATATATATATATATATATATATATATATATATATATATATATATATATATATATATATATTTTAATCTTTCACGAAAAATTATTCGGTGCATAGTGATTGGCATAACGTTGTACCCCCCCCCCCCACACACACACACACACACACCATCACTCACTCACGCACGCACGCACCCACGCACGCACAAACACAAACATACACACACACAAACACACACACAAAAACACACACAAACACACACACGCACAAACACTTACAACACCCAACACCACAAAGATAATGTATTTGAAGTAACGATGAGAAAGAGGGATTAGTATATATTAGTACGTATACCTAAATTAATTATAATTGTACAATATAACTGAAATACAGGAAGTGACAACAAGTGACCAAAAGTAACCGTACTTATAATTTTCAATCAAGTACTGGATATACGTATTTCGTATTGCCGGAACTACTACCAATAAATCCGAATTAATTATATTAATTATAATTATTTATATTAGCCAATCTTGTCAATTCTGGTGTCGGATCCTGAATTGTCATTTTACTCCGCTTCCTTTGCCATCCTAGAAAGGAATGCGGGAAAATCAAATGTGACTGGATATAGATAACAAACTGTCAGTTTGTGGCTCATAACTGTTTTATTAGCCAAGTATTCATTCATTTTTTTCAGTTTTTTATACTTGTCAGTCTGGTTCCTCCGAAAATCTGGAGAAAGGCAAGAACCATACATCCTTGTAAGCGAGGATAATTACCCGGGTATGCAAAGTAATAAAGTTCTTTTTTCTTCTGATTTCAATTAGTAAAATACACTCATCTACTAACGCTAAAATTTGAACGAGGTCATTTCCAAATGGATGACGTCACTCAGCACGACGGGATCCAAAACCCGGATATGTTATTATCGTGATCAGCTGAGAAATTTCTCCGAATCCAAGAACGTGCCATGGTATATTCCCCGGTCTAATAAAGATATCAAGTTAGAAGGGTGACGGAACTGCGTAAGATTATTTCTATTTTGTACATCGTTTCGTGTTTGAGTGTTATACTTTAAAAAATAGCAAAATCTTTTAAGTCCTTTGACAGACAAAACTAACCGTGGAATTAGAGGCGAAGACGAGCAGCTCTTCGAGAGAGGGCAGTATCATTGGTACTTCGGTGGGAGTCGATGGTATGTTTATATAATTATTGGAGATTGTTTGCGTTTTTTGGTACTCATCGTAATATATGCAGATAGTAAGTGGCCTGAAACTAGAAAGCTCGTACATTCCTCTTCAACACACCATTAATTATCTGCTTTTTATATGCAATAGACAATTTCCGCGACGCATGCGCAGTCCACACCTACTGTGATTTGCGGGTCAATGAAGCCGTGTAGTAGGATGGAAGAAGAAGTGTAATTCACTAATTGTTTGTAAATTTACGTTTTGGGGGAATCACAGAACAAAATCGAATTCTTGTAGCAGTTTAATTTTTTATTAAGTGTAACGTAGAACTATTTCTTAACTGTTAGAGATTATTTGTATGGGGGAAGTTTTCAGTTTGTTTTTGTCTGAAAAAAATACATGTTATTGAAAATAAATCAAGTTGGGAACTGTAATAGACACATTATCAACATATGAAACATATTGTGATCTCCGCGATCTCACGATTGGTAAAATAATGTTTTTATCATATGGTTCAGCGAGACTGGCAAAACGCGACCCGCAAACAGACGTTCGCTAGATGGCGCAATCGTCGCGGAAATTGTCCATTCAACATTCCCTGTCTTATAGTCTATTTAATTTATGTTGATGCTCTTATATCTTCCTGTAAATTATTACCTCCCAGTTGTGTAGGAAGATGTCGAGGATCATCAGCGATCACGGACACTGGCTCAGTGGCACATATTAAAATAGGATTACGGCAACAACCTGTTAGTCGTTTCCGGTTGGAGCCATCTTGCCTATGTTTATTCAATTCAATTCAAATTGTTTATGTTAACATTAATAATACAACATTATATTGAAAGCAAAGGCGTATAGAATTTTGAAAAGGAGGCTGCTTGAAGCATTACTTATATAATTCATCCCCCCCTTACCTTAACATTAAAAACATTCATGAAAAATGTATAAATAAAAAGATGTGGAATAGACATAATTATATTTTTATCAAACAACAATAAATTCATATAGGTTTAACTTAGAAATGATTAATTATAGTAGCAATAACATATTATTGTGCATCTTATATCATATATGCTGTATTTGAATAGAATTATGTGCTTAAAAATATTAATTGTCTTAACATTGCAATTAATATTTTAAGCACATAATTAAGATTACATTAATTTCTTTATATGACTGATACTAATGCTAAGGTATGTCCGTAATTTTATTTGCTGTTCAGATACAACATATATGATATAAGATGCATAATAATATGTTATTTATATGTAGGTTAGGGCTACTGGAGACATCTCGTTTATCTGAAGTGTTCGTTTAAGAACTTCGAGGCATTCATCAATTAGTTAACCTTATTCACAAGATAGATTAACACCTTTTTTTGTAATAATATATTAATAACAATAAATAAGCACAAAATAGATGTTTTAGGAAGTTGCTTGGTCGTAGCCGATCATCTTCGAGCAACACTCCGTGGAACTAAAATATATCTAATTATAAACCAGAGCGAGATACCAACTTAAACGTGAAGGATCATACATCGACACATCCATATAGTCTCAGGGCAGTCCAACATTCATCAGTGTCATCACACCAACATCCGGTGTACGAACACGATCTCTGGCCGCCATTTAATTATGACACGATACAGAGACGGAAGAACGACCACTGTCACCCTCTGGCGACATCTTGTGCCAATTATCCCCCAAATGGCTGCTGCCTTCTTTGGCCATAACCAATCAGGGACTAATGATAAGATGAAGAATGGTCGCACCTGGGTCAGAGCAGCCGAGGGTCTATTATTTTATATCAGTACTTATCACTTGATAACATTATATCATCCGGTTATAATCCGGAAATGCCGCCAGGAAATACTGACACGAGCGCATTTCCGGAAACAGTGGATTATATCCGGATGGTGTCGTGTGATTGATACATAATAATAATAATGATAATAATAATAATAATAATAATAATATGTGCTTTTGGTGGGAAACGCTTACAGTTGCGGTGTTCTAGCCCGTTAGGCTCGTTGCACTTGGTGTTTCCACTTATGGCTTCGATCCCTCGAAATAGCCTAAACTTTTCCGGAGATTATTTTTCAGCTCAGAACATCGTGGGTGGCTGTAAAAAAACAGTGACACCTTAAAGACGCTCTACGGAAACAAAACACTCTAGCAAAGGCGAGCCTCGAGAAATTTTTGCTCCATCTTTCCCAGCGGCTCTCCTGTGTGTGTGTGTGTGTGTGGGAGGGGGTCGGGTGGGGGAGGGGGGCGTCGGGGTGTATTTAGTATCAGTCAGTCAGTAAAAAGTAGTAGAAGCGGACCTATTTGACACATTTTCATATGTTATCCCTGTTTTATGGTGACCGATCATAAAATGGAACAAATCCCATATGCCTTATGTTAATCTGGTTTATATTGTATTTCTCCATTAGTTGCTACGTTTAACCGATAACTGTTGGGTTTGTTTGTTAAACTGTAGCTATCGTGTGTCATAGTTGACGCCATATGTGTATATCTGCTGTCTGTTCTATTTGTCTGGTGATGTCTGTTCGATTTGTCTGGTGGTGTCTGTTCTGTTTGACTGGTGCGGTTTGTTCTATTTGCCTGGTGGTGTGTCTGTTCGGTTTGTTTGGTGGTGTGTCTGTTCTATTTGTCTGGTGGCGTCTGTTCTGTTTGTCTAGTGGTGTGTCTGTTCGGTTTGTCACGTGGTGTGTCTGTTCAGTTTGTCTGGTGGTATCAGT